>JXCR01119028.1:0-19748 GCA_002079205.1 Phalaenopsis hybrid cultivar
CACAAAGTTCCCCTCCAATCCTGCTTCAAAAATTACCCCCAAGTCATCGCGACAAAAGCTTGGATCTCTTCCTATATTCCAAGACAATTCCCTCTTGAGTAAAGGTACAAAATTGTCAATTTAGGTCTCTTTCCCATATGGCTCAAAAACATTCCAACAAATAATCTTTCGCTTCCTCCCATGAACGAATCAGAAATCTAGTCTCCCTCCATTGAAATCAGGCTAGGGTGTTCCCCTTTAAACATAACCCTACCACCATTAGTTTCTCCTCCATATCTAGCCCATTCACCGCGAAGTAACGTTATACCCAATACACCCACCCTTGCATGTCTTCCCCTTCAAAGATCGACAGCTTCAACTTCCTAACCCTAGCATCATCACCCCAACTTCCTATTCCTCCGCAATTCTCCCCAAGTATCGAGGATAAATCTCCCTCTTTTGATCAAATAATACCCCCTCCCAAATTCTCTTCTTTCTTCTTTGTACTCCTCCATACCCCTTGCATAACCCCATCCCCATGTTTTAACCCACCCGCCTCATTCAAAAATATCTAATCAACCCCCATCAGAGCCCTGGGAGGTGGTTATTGATGGTGGATGCTTTCCTCATCATATCCCTCTCATCCAATATATTTCTCTTTCAATTTAGCTAATGAATCTCCAGTCAACCCTTGGTTAGAATTTGCAAACTGAACTATCGGCAAGGTCTTGGGTTGCATCTCAATAAGCCTCCCCTAAGCTCTCAAATTGATCGTCAATGGCTAAAAACCTTTCCNAGGTTATTGATGGTGGATGTTTTCCTCATCATATCCCTCTCATCCAATCTATTTCTCTTTCAATTTAGCTGATGAATCTTCAGTCAACCCTTGGTTAGAATTTGCAAATTGAACTATCGGCGAGGTCTTGGGTTGCATCTCAATAAGCCTCCCCTAAGCTCTCAAATTGATCGTCAATGGCTAAAAACCTTTCTTCTATCTTGAATTTATGTTGGCCCACTTTTTCCACCAATTTCTTCTCCAAATTGTCCTTTTTTTTTTTTGTCATCGTTAATTCCTGTCACTAGAGCACACTTGATCCCAAATCTGGTCACTGACTTTTAGGATCACAATTAGGGCACACCCGATTCCGTCACACAGCCTTGCCCATTATGCCTCGATCCCTCCTGTTTCTCAGATAACTCGTATTGTGATCGTATTGCAAGGCTTCAATCACCGCCCTATATGATCTCGACATCACTTTCCTAGCATGCTTTAATCGTGTATGCNCTCTATCTTGAATTTATGTTGGCCCACTTCTTCCTCCAATTTCTTCTCCAAATTGTTTTTTTTTTTGTCATCGTTAATTCCTGTCACTAGAGCACACTTGATCCCAAATCTGGTCACTGACTTTTAGGATCACAATTAGGGCACACCCGATTCCGTCACACAGCCTTGCCCATTATGCCTCGATCCCTCCTGTTTCTCAGATAACTCGTATTGTGATCGTATTGCAAGGCTTCAATCACCGCCCTATATGATCTCGACATCACTTTCCTAGCATGCTTTAATCGTGTATGCATCGTATGACTAAGGAGGAAGATGGAGTTTCAGATCTTTGTAGTCACCTTCTTAGCTAGCTCTAATTGCAATTGTATTGCATCCACAAAGCGGGAGAAGGCGAAAGATGGAGTTTCAAGTCTCGGTAAGCCATGATCCTTCGCATCGGAGCCTTCCCTGCTAGCTTTGATCGCAACTGCATGTAAAAGATGATGTTGGTGGAAGAGAAAAATTTGTGTTTCGAGTCCCTATACGTCGATCCCAACCATAGCGTCCCAGATCACATCATTCGTGCACTAGGGAAAGCCATATCAAGCATATTGCTCTATAGGATAAAATCATTGCCCACTAAGCCATGATTTGCTTCAGCTTCTGTCGAGTCAATCGATCCTATATTCTGTCGATCTGATTCCCAGAATCTTGTGGTCTAATACTAATTTGATACGATATGGAAACAAATTTCGCACACTTTTCCAAAGAAATTAGGGCAAAACAAATATTTTTCTTTAATAATCCAAAGAACAAAATATTAATACAAAGATAAACACCTCCAAATCAACAGTTAGGCGATCTCTTCCAATTCTTACAATTCGAGAGGTAAGAAATCTCTTCCAAATCCTAAACCTAAGACTCACTAAAATAAACTCGTGCATCCCCCTATCCTTAATCATAATAAGCCTAGTTATACCCAACAATAATAATAATAAAATACTAAGTCCATAGAAGTACAAAAGAACAAATTGCCCTTAGGCTAGGCCCCGGCATAACAAAACATCAATTGGCGGCACCCCCAACTTAGCTCATTTTAAGAGTGGCTTAGAGCCTTGTTACCAACCAATCACCCAAGTGTCATTTTTAAGTCAGTACACAATACTTTCCATAGAATTTGAAAAGTAGCCTATATAGGTACTTGGAAGACAATTGATTAGGATAACCCGTCGGCGTACTTACCAAAGTAATTGAGTCCATTTTGATCTTTTCCTTATTGGAACTCTTCACCGGGGAGTTGGCTTCATCTGCCACATAACTAGCAAAAATATTGTAGCAATTACAATTCAGTAGTTACATCTATCATTGCCTAAGAAGGGTGATGGTTCCAAGTACGAGGATAAACATATTAGAGAACATGTGGCCTTTCTCTTTTTCTATGAATTATACTTATCGCTCGTGGGATTAGAAAGCATCTTCAAAATGAATTTATAGACTTGGCCTTTTGAATCTATATATCAATGCAAATGAAAAGATAAATCCAATTAGAGGATTTACAAAACATTGTTAATAATCATTCCATATTATAACATCGGAGAACTTGAACATTATTAGTTGCAGCGCGGCAAATCACATCATTTATGTGATTAGAAAGCCTCTTCATAATATTTGGTATATTAAATTCTACATGAAATAAAATTTTCTTATTAGAAAATTATAAACTCTTGATCATCATGGCGCCTTAAATTCTTAATCACAAGCTCCTGCATGCATAACTAACATAAACCTTCTAACAATACAGGAAACTTTTTAAAATTATCACTCCTAATTAACCGATTTAGTCCCTTCAGCATACACTCACCGAACGCGGAGGAAAATCAAGTTTAACTCTTTCTCGACTCCTTAAAATTCAAACCTAAACAAACAGGGGGGATAATTTATTGAGAACAATAAATACTAATAAATTAATAAAAAAAAAGTGGCTAATCACTTAAATTATTTGACCTGTTGAGTAAAAAAATTGATCTTTAAAGTTCCTATTTATTTTTAGGTTATTTATATCGATTTCAATCTAAATGATTTAAAATAAAAAGGGTGATCCAATAGTCTAATATCAAAGCCGGACTTAACCCATTCTTAGGACGTGGTTTAGCAAATTAGGACCACCTATGTGGGAGAGGCTTACTCGTGCTACATAGCCCTATAATAAGTGTCATAAATTATGAAAATGAAATAGTGAAATCATAACGTATCCACAGTTTTTACTTTCACTCTCCAAAACCTGTCAAATCAAAGAATGTGTTTCAATGTTTATTGTGTAGTCAACCAGTGTTGACCCCAAGTTTATGACAATAGGAAACCTCATCCAAAGCTTTCAACAGAAGGAGACAATCTTGAGACTTATCTTTCACTCTTGTTGCCAGAAAAAATAATGAAAATATCATAATGAATTATCTTAGATTCATGGTCCAAGACATTATAATGTTGATATTTATGAGAGCACAATGAACACAAATTGAGGACGGCTATCCAAAACCTCGACTTGTAGAACGATAACCAAGGAACAGTTCCTTTCATAATGCATAACCCAAAGAAGATAAGCCTCAAAAACAAGCATTATAATGAAGATGAAGCTCCCAAATAAGGCTCTATGGTCACAATTTCAAAAGTAGAATGTTAAACCTCATACAACGGTAATGACAATTGACCTACTATATGTCCCTCCCAAATGAATTTTATGGAGATGATTTATAAAAGAGAAAAACAAGACTCAGAAGAATCAAACATTCCTAAGTGGGCAGAATGCATTATATGAATGCATTAGCTCTTTTTTTTTTCAAGTACTTTAATATTATATATTAATTTTAAATCTCCATCTTGAACTAAAGGCAGAATGCATTATATGAATTCCATTTAAAGAACCCCTTTCAAAAGCAAAGAAAGAATCTTTGAATTTTGATTATAGTACAAAGAAACCTAGAGTTGTCTTCTATGAAGAAAACAACCGAATGAATACATCTTTAAAATTATACTATACTGAATCAAACTTTGACTGACATAGCTAGTAGAGAATGTCATATATCCAAGAAAAAAAAAACAACTTCCAGCCCATAAAACAAACTAACAACATCATTACTGCGTTGGCATAGACAGCAGAAAATGCCATAAATTAAAACAAGATAAAAGAAAACAACGTCCAGCCCATAAAACAAAATAAATACAGCATTAAATTTATACTCCATTTGATTGATAATTGACTGTATTGAAATAACTAACATAGAATATCATTTATTCAAGCTAGATAAAGTATTTATTTCAAAAAATAAGCTTATGAAAGACCGAAAAAAAAGAGAACAAAAAGAAATGAGTAATGTTCCAGCTACCATACCAAATGATCTAAAATAATTAATTAAAATTAGAAATACCACTCCAAGAGGTTTTAGCTGAAATCAATAACTTCATTCAATTTATAGTACTACAATAAACCAAAATTATTGCAAAACCTGACAAACTCCACCAAAACAATATCATGAAGTGGTACAAATGGTTTGTATATTTGGGACAGAGAATGTGACGCCTTTCTATAATATCTTCTTTTCCTTGTTTGATTGTCTTAATGTTCTGCTAAGGGCATTATCAAAGTGCTTCAGAAGTAAACTGTGTGCTAAACAAAGTTTTTCATCAATAGGATCCTGAAACTTCTCATACACTGCAGGAATCGTGAGAGATAGAACCACTCCTGAAATAAAATCAACAGGAGAACCATTTAGACAATAAATATGGTGGCATTCCAAAATCACTTTTCTTTGTCTACTAATTACAATACAATTCATCCTAAATGAAGCTGTTCGCAAAAAATGATAAGAAACTCACCGATATAGACAAAGGTGAAGAAGCTAAATAAACCACCGATATAAGACGCAGTCCATAACACCAATATGACCTGAGAAATTAATCAAATTGTGGTCAGAGTTTATCTTTAACAAGAGAGAAAACGAAAACACATGCATAAATACCTTAAAGAAAACAGTCCTGTCCCTTCCAATAGCAATATCACGTGCAATGGACAATGCATGATTGATCCATTTCCGCGCCTCATCAGAAACCTTTCCAACGAGCTCCTCTGAAACCTCGAGTTTGGGAAGAGGGGGAAGAGGTCTGAATCAAATATGACACCCGATGCAAGGTCATATCACTTATAAATAACGAATCAAATTAGAAACAGAATGTGGCGGGGAACCTATTAAGGAGGGACGCAGATTTTCCCCAAAAGAAGAGGATGGTGACCAAGAGAAGTAGCGAGTTCGCGACGAGAGATAGCAAACTGTAGCCGGCCAGTTCAAAGAGAATCCAGAAGACAGTTGCAGCCCCTGCCACAGATGCCGTCGCAGTTGGGTTCCTCCACAGTAAGACATCGGCAACTGCGTCAAGATAAAACCCCACAAAAAAGAAACAAATCAAAGTTGCCGCGTAGAGAACGGAGGGAACTAGCTAGAAGAAAAAGGAATATCAGGTTGAGAGACCTGCGCCGCTGCCGAGAGCACGGTGGACGGATCGACGGCTCCGGCCGGAAGGAGGAGACTGGGAAGAGTCGGAGATGGATCGATCAAGGTTTCGCGTGGCGGCAGAAGCCATCGGAGCGATCAATCTAGGGTTTCAGGACCTTAAGCTCGCGACAATGGACCAGAGATTACGCTCGCGGCCGGATCCCCTCCAGTTGGGAAATTAAAGGGGAGGGAAATCAAATCACAAAGGGAAAGAATGCGTCGGGAGTAAAATGGTCGGTTGATCATGTGCAGAACCTTCTAAGTTTTGTAGCCGTGGAGGGGTTTAAGGCATTTGCTTCCATACCACCCAATTTTTATGTATTTACGTAAGTGCCACCTAAGCATCCCTAACTGTGAAACCTTTAATATTAGGTCAAGTTCTATCATCATTATTTATTGAAAAATGAATTTTCATGTATAAATTTTACCCTCAAAATATTCTAATATAAATGTTAAATTTTGGGTGTTAGATTTATGAATATATAGAAATTGTGTGGTATGATATAAATTTCTCCGGATAGGAACTAAAGATTGAGAAGCACTGATAAATCATACAAGTATATGTATAGTTCAAATAGTGTACGGAACAAAGTNAAACAGTTCCTTTCATAATGCATAACCCAAAGAAGATAAGCCTAAAAAACAAGCATTATAATGAAGATGAAGCTCCCAAATAAGGCTCTATGGTCACAATTTCAAAAGTAGAATGTTAAACCTCATACAACGGTAATGACAATTGACCTACTATATGTCCCTCCCAAATGAATTTTATGGAGATGATTTATAAAAGAGAAAAACAAGACTCAGAAGAATCAAACATTCCTAAGTGGGCAGAATGCATTATATGAATGCATTAGCTCTTTTTTTTTTTCAAGTACTTTAATATTATATATTAATTTTAAATCTCCATCTTGAACTAAAGGCAGAATGCATTATCTGAATTCCGTTTAAAGAACCCCTTTCAAAAGCAAAGAAAGAATCTTTGAATTTTGATTATAGTACAAAGAAGCCTAGAGTTGTCTTCTATGAAGAAAACAACCGAATGAATACATCTTTAAAATTATACTATACTGAATCAAACTTTGACTGACATAGCTAGTAGAGAATGTCATATATCCAAGAAAAAAAAAACAACTTCCAGCCCATAAAACAAACTAACAACATCATTACTGCGTTGGCATAGACAGCAGAAAATGCCATAAATTAAAACAAGATAAAAGAAAACAACGTCCAGCCCATAAAACAAAATAAATACAGCATTAAATTTATACTCCATTTGATTGATAATTGACTGTATTGAAATAACTAACATAGAATATCATTTATTCAAGCTAGATAAAGTATTTATTTCAAAAAATAAGCTTATGAAAGACCGAAAAAAAAAGAGAACAAAAAGAAATGAGTAATGTTCCAGCTACCATACCAAATGATCTAAAATAATTAATTAAAATTAGAAATACCACTCCAAGAGGTTTTAGCTGAAATCAATAACTTCATTCAATTTATAGTACTACAATAAACCAAAATTATTGCAAAACCTGACAAACTCCACCAAAACAATATCATGAAGTGGTACAAATGGTTTGTATATTTGGGACAGAGAATGTGACGCCTTTCTATAATATCTTCTTTTCCTTGTTTGATTGTCTTAATGTTCTGCTAAGGGCATTATCAAAGTGCTTCAGAAGTAAACTGTGTGCTAAACAAAGTTTTTCATCAATAGGATCCTGAAACTTCTCATACACTGCAGGAATCGTGAGAGATAGAACCACTCCTGAAATAAAATCAACAGGAGAACCATTTAGACAATAAATATGGTGGCATTCCAAAATCACTTTTCTTTGTCTACTAATTACAATACAATTCATCCTAAATGAAGCTGTTCGCAAAAAATGATAAGAAACTCACCGATATAGACAAAGGTGAAGAAGCTAAATAAACCACCGATATAAGACGCAGTCCATAACACCAATATGACCTGAGAAATTAATCAAATTGTGGTCAGAGTTTATCTTTAACAAGAGAGAAAACGAAAACACATGCATAAATACCTTAAAGAAAACAGTCCTGTCCCTTCCAATAGCAATATCACGTGCAATGGACAATGCATGATTGATCCATTTCCGCGCCTCATCAGAAACCTTTCCAACGAGCTCCTCTGAAACCTCGAGTTTGGGAAGAGGGGGAAGAGGTCTGAATCAAATATGACACCCGATGCAAGGTCATATCACTTATAAATAACGAATCAAATTAGAAACAAAATGTGGCGGGGAACCTATTAAGGAGGGACGCAGATTTTCCCCAAAAGAAGAGGATGGTGACCAAGAGAAGTAGCGAGTTCGCGACGAGAGATAGCAAACTGTAGCCGGCCAGTTCAAAGAGAATCCAGAAGACAGTTGCAGCCCCTGCCACAGATGCCGTCGCAGTTGGGTTCCTCCACAGTAAGACATCGGCAACTGCGTCAAGATAAAACCCCACAAAAAAGAAACAAATCAAAGTTGCCGCGTAGAGAACGGAGGGAACTAGCTAGAAGAAAAAGGAATATCAGGTTGAGAGACCTGCGCCGCTGCCGAGAGCACGGTGGACGGATCGACGGCTCCGGCCGGAAGGAGGAGACTGGGAAGAGTCGGAGATGGATCGATCAAGGTTTCGCGTGGCGGCAGAAGCCATCGGAGCGATCAATCTAGGGTTTCAGGACCTTAAGCTCGCGACAATGGACCAGAGATTACGCTCGCGGCCGGATCCCCTCCAGTTGGGAAATTAAAGGGGAGGGAAATCAAATCACAAAGGGAAAGAATGCGTCGGGAGTAAAATGGTCGGTTGATCATGTGCAGAACCTTCTAAGTTTTGTAGCCGTGGAGGGGTTTAAGGCATTTGCTTCCATACCACCCAATTTTTATGTATTTACGTAAGTGCCACCTAAGCATCCCTAACTGTGAAACCTTTAATATTAGGTCAAGTTCTATCATCATTATTTATTGAAAAATGAATTTTCATGTATAAATTTTACCATCAAAATATTCTAATATAAATGTTAAATTTTGGGTGTTAGATTTATAAATATATAGAAATTGTGTGGTATGATATAAATTTCTCCGGATATGAACTAAAGATTGAGAAGCACTGATAAATCATACAAGTATATGTATAGTTCAAATAGTGTACGGAACAAAGTTTGTATATCGTTCCTAAGAAATGATATATGTGCTGTTCAAGTAGTATATGTGTCGTTCAAGTAGTATGCAAAACAAAGTCTGTACAAGATTTTTCATAGGACCCTCAACAAAGCTCAAATAAATGACACCATCGTTGAGAATGAACTCATGACCATAGTATTTGTTATTGATAAGATTGAATTCTGCCTGATGTGAACCCATGTCGTTGTTCACACCGGCCATGCCACTATCAGTTATCTTGTAACCAAAAATAATTCGCAACCCAGCTTGATCTGATGGGTCATTGTGATGCAAGAGTTTGATTTGCATGTTATCAATAGAAAATGTATAGAGAATCATGTAGCAGACCATTTATCTCGACTCGAAAAGAAAAAAAAATTGATGGGTGTCTTTTTAACATAAATGAGAGTTTTCCTGACGAGTAACTCCTCACCATTTAGAAGGAGATTACTTTGGGGAACGTTGACATGTGAATTACATTATTAGTGGGATTGCTCCTTATGGTTTAACATACCACCAGAAGAAGAAATTCTTCTCTGATGCTAAATTCTAATATTAGGATGAGCCCTGTTTGTTTAGGAGGTGTAAGGACCAAAATCTTAAGAGATGTTTTCTTTTGGAAGAGATCAACGATATCATTAAGGCCTGTCATGATTCGAGATTTGGGGGCATTTTGGTGGATTCAAAACTGCAACCAAAATTTTACAATATGAATTTTATTGGCCCACCCTCTTTACGGATGTGAATCAATATGTTAAAACTTTTGATAGATGTTAGAGGATGGGGAATATTTCTATAAAATATGAGATGCCCCTCAATGTGACCTTGGAAGTTGAACTATTTGATGTTTGGGGAGTATACTTTATGGGACCTTTTCCACTTTTCTGAAGAAATATTTATATATTGGTAGTAGTATACTATGTTGCTCACCTCATTTTTGGTGAGGTATGTCTTCCTCGCTAGATCATATGATCTAGTCATAGGACTTCCCCTATGACCTTCCTAGAAGAGAAGTATTAGGACCTACACCACTTAAGAAATTCAAACCACCTCTTAGCACCATGTAGTCTCATGTGCGTGGTTCCACATCCTCAACAGTTAGTTGAGTTGATTGAGACCAGCACATTGAAGCTTAAGTAAAGTTTCTATAGAAATTCAACGGGCCTTAGAGAAAGCCATTAAATTTTAAGGATGTTCACGCACACATACATATGACCATCACCACTACCATAATTCACACCCACACCCATGTACACCCATGTGCATACCTATCACCCCCACCCCAATTCACACACAATCCACACAACACATACATCACCACCATAATTTACCCACAATCACATCACACTCATACACACTCCCCCACCAAAATTGAAATAAAATTTTAAGAGAATCACATAAGCCATGATTGAAAGCCCAAAATCAATTTCAAAATAAACCCATCATGATAAATTTCAAAAGTCCATCATGACAAATTTGAAGCTCCATGAATTCCAAAAAGCCCAAATCCACCAAATCAAAACCCAAACCCACCCACTAAAAACTTAAATAAAATTAAATATGATTAAAGATATCCTCTGATTTTTTCAAGCTCAGAGGGCCTCTTTAACATCAAAAGCCCTAATTTTTTTTTGACATTTGATATTGTTTAAGTAAAATAATTATAAAAAATAAAATAAAAAGTAAATTTTAGTAAGTTTTAGGGGACCAAAGTCACTTAGAAAAAATAAATATGAAATATAAAATTATAAAATGTATTTTATAAATATTTCTTTATATTTAAAATGATCAAAAACTATAAAATTTTAAATGTAAATCAAAATGAAATGAAATTTCTTTTGATTAACTTTCATAGCCTCAACAAGCTTTCGTAAAATTTTGGAGAATAGAAAACATTTTCTAATTTCATAATTTTTTTCCTTAAATAAGTACAAAAAATAAAATTCATCTCAAAAAATACAAGCTCGTCTCTAAAACATTTATTATCCTATGGGTGAATGGTTAACAAAGATTAATAACAAATGGAATCATGGTGTCATAGTTAGCAAGTTGTTTGTCATAAGGGTGTACTTGTAAATATCATAATTTCACTTTTAACCCTTAATTAATTAAAAATGGACCACATCAGAGGGTAAATGGGTGAAAGTCATGATCAAATGCTTACTGAAATGCTTGAAACACAAAGGGTTGATTGGAGTAGCCATCAAATCATTAAAAATATGTAAAGAACAAAGATGTAAATTCAAGAATATTTAAGGATTAGAAGAAGAAAATAGTTGAATGACTAAGTGGTGGGGGATATAGGTTGGAAATGCTTAAGTTGTTGATTTACACTCCCCACCATGGGTTGGAGAGATATTTATATATATAAAAGGGAAAATCAACAACAACTCATAAATTGCAAACTTACCCATAGGATCTCAAAAGGTCTCATAATGAACTATACACATTCCAAATTATTAAGGTTTAAATTAAAATACCTTGAATAAAGTATGAATAGCTAAATACTCTAAAAATTTCTAAGGTTTAATCTTATTCAGAGGCACATTTACAAACATTCCTTAGATTACAAAAATACCCTAAGTGGTCTTCCACTTATTGAAGGGTGGAAATATGAATCATGAGGGTTAATTTGCTGAAGTCAATTGCTAATCAACCAGATAGGGACCCTTAGAGAGTAGCAATGGGTTGAAGATAGTTGATCTAGGTGCAAAAGCGCATATTCACAACTATGCCCTTCTTACTAACACTTGAATAACTTTCTCCATAGAGGGCAAGGGTCTTCACCCATAGGTTAATTAAAACATAAGAAAACAAGGATTAAGAAAGTGTTGTACTTGAATTATTTATCTATTATTTTAAAATCAACCGACAAATTCAAAAAATTCACAGAAAATTTAAATGGGCTTGAAATGACTTAAAAAATTTCGGGACTATTTAGAACCACATTCTGAATGTCCCGACAAGGTTCAAAGCCTTTTGTAGGTCATTTGAACTTCTTGCAAATTTTGAAGAAAGTAATAAAAAAAATGATTCTAAGAAAAAAAAAGAATAATAATTATTAGTTAACTGAAATATCGAATTTCATAAAATGGACCTGATATACCTTAACCCAAAGTAATATCCAATTCTTAAGGATTTGAGCTTTTAACAACATGATATTCAAATTGTGGCAGTTTTATATGAATCATCGAGTTGATTTATAAGTTGGAAGTGTTACGGATATTAGTGATGATGTAAGAGCATCCATCACTAAGTTCGTGCTACTAGAGTTGTATTATGTCTTCTAACCTGATGACCTTGTGAGGGTTTAGGGTTGGTGCTCCTATTCGCCAATATCTGGTGTGAAGTTGTCCTTGCTTTCTTCGGTCGTCAGTAGCTCTAGCCCAACAATCTATTTGACCTGTGGACAATTTGCATTATAAAAAAATATGTACCATATATAATAATAGAATAAATTCTTGTATGGTGTTAATTTTAGGCTTTTGATGGCCCTTATAAAATATTAATTTACATATATGCATGATAAATCAAGAATTTTAGGTGTTAACTTTTGTACGTCTATTGGTCAGTCATTTTGATTAGGGCTAGGAGTTGCTCTCCTTTGATTGTCTTGTTGGTAACTTCCATCCAAAATTGGTCTTGTGCACACTTATGCTTTGGATTGATTATTAAAAATAAAAGAGGGGAAACCTTTTGGAGAGAGATTATTATGGACAAATGAGCCTATCCCTAACTCAGAATACCTATATCCAGTTCGGATCTTTCATATATCTACCACCTAGTTTTACACAGATATGCAATCTTATGTCTTACTATATTTTATATTAAAATTTTAAATTATTCAATGTTTGTTTAATTTTTATGTATATACATATGAAACATATAATTGTGATTTTTCTAAGATATCATCATAGGCGGCAGGTACACACTGCTAATTTCTCTTTTGTTACACTTGGTTACATTGGCTTTGTTTAAATGCACGATATTGTTATTCTTCTTACTTGTCGAACTCTTAGCATTTGAAAAGAGACCCTATGATAGAAAATGTAGGACATATGCTTAGTTTAAAGTTCTATAACACACGACCAACATAACAACTTAACAAAATATTAACAATTCTTAAGGCCTCATAACACAATGTATTGATTAAATGATAATGACAATAACAATAATAATCATCATATAAAATGTACATTCTAAAATCACGATAATAAAACAATGAAACAAGAACTTAGAATTGGTTGCTCGAAGCATGGTTTCTCTCTTCTCTTCTCTTTTCACAAAAATGAGACAACGACGAGATCAAGTAGTAGTCAACTTTCGGGCAATGATGAAGACAAAAATAATGAAGTGAAGGATGATCCTTAACTAAACTTTTTATAGAGTTAAACAACATAAAATCTTACGACTTTGAGGTTGTTTGTTTAGCACGACGTAAATTCTTACATTGTCTTTTAAGTTTTCACATGATTGTATGTCGTATTATATAAGTCCTAACTCTTTTTAGGATTTCAAGGCTGCTTGTTCGATACGGCGTAAATTCTCCCATCCTCCTAGACTGTCTGTGTTGATCATATGCAGTGCGTTGTAAGTCCTATATTTAAAATAAAAAGGTTAGAGTAAACATCAAATAACATCATTTCCAAAATGTAAAGCCAAATAGTAAGGTAGTTTAGGAGATCGTTGAGATTCCCTTCAGAACCTATGACATCCCCTACATTTCGCTTATTTGGTTTCCAAAGTAACTTTTCCACATTGAGCCCTTCCTACTCGATTTTCCTATGTCCAATCATGAAAACTAAACTTTGAATTAATGAAGACGAAACCGTAAACTTTATCAAGAGTTTTCTTAAATGATTTTGGCTACTTATGATGCAATTAACTGTAGGGGTTTGCACCTATAGGAGAATTAGTAACCCAGATAATCTAAAACCTACCTAATCCTCATATTATGTAAGGGAATGACCTGTTTGAAATATCGCAGACCAAATACATATCATAATCTCTAAGTCAAAATAATTGAGCCTATTATCTAGTGATACCCTCATCTTCCGAGATGAAGTATTACTCCTAATGTGGTGCTCAATTGTTTAAATCATTAGATATATGACATTTATATGGTCTCATTTTTCCAAAATAAAAATACTCTTTTCAAAATCAAAATTATATACATACATGTTAAACTCAAATCTATTTTTGATAAGAATGATAAAAACCGACTGATCATATGTCTCTAAGTGGATTGAGGCTGCGACTTTGCACAATTATGATGCTCAGAGTATTATTAAACCCAAATTTCCGACAGTCGACCAGATCTTCTACTAGACAGGCCAAGTGTGGGGGTTGTTGTCAACTGATGGCATGTCACATCGATTAAAATGTCAGGCATCTCAGCTGCGGTCCAAGCGAACAACCCTGGTGCTCCTGAAGCGTCTGTATCATCTGGTTCCTTAACTCTGTATCAAAATGCTCATTGATTTGGAAAACCTTCTAGGTTTCTTTATTGGACACATGTACCTGGAGGATGGCCTCACTGGTTTTGAGGCTTCCTTCTCTCTGGATCTAAATGTTGAGTGGTTCATGATCGACGTTTGAAACCACTCACAAATAGTAGCATCTAGACTACTCAAAGTTTCCCTAGACCGTGATCATCTCCTCGTCGCTTGGGAACTTTGTGGTCACATGGAAGGTGGAGGTTGCTGTCTGGTAGTTGTTCAAGAGTGGCCAACTGAACCTGGCATTGTAGGTCAGCGGGATTCTACTATGAGAGAGTCCTCCACACTGCTTCCCGGGTTCTTCCCAAGAAATGGCTATGGCGATAAGGCCCAGTGCCTCCTTCCTTTCCCCGAAAAATTTGAATAATGGGCCAACCGACGCCGTCAACCAGTCGACCTTTGGGTCGATCTCATCAAACACCATTTTGAACAGATGTTGACTGAATTCCCTGTATCAACCAGAATACTACCCACTTGGTAGCGTTGATCAGTGTTGTGACGATGATCACTTCATTGTATGAGTTTTTCTTCGGTAGAAGATTTGTATCTGTAAAGACAATTGGTAAATGGTTACTTGTATACTTGACGACGGAGTATACCTCTCCCGGACACTATCTCTTCCCGTTGGAGAATCAGGGTCCTCCCCCGAAAATGGCATGGATTATCCCTGCTACATGAACCTCGTTGGCCCGGACAGTTCCGCTCGAGGTTTCTCTTACCGCAGTCTTGCCCTATCGTTGTGTTTGGGCACTCACTACAATAAAAATCTTTGAGCTTATGGTGTAGATGAGCTCCTCAATCAAGTTTCTGAGTGATGACATTCCTCCGTGTTGTGGACATGGTCACGATGATAATGACATTATCTCTTCAGATCCCATAGGGTGTAGCCCGCCTTCAGTGGCGAGGCCGGTTTGAAATAGTCCATGTTCTGAATGATTTTGACTATTTTGACCATCAAAAAGTTGATGGGTGTCAAACATTGCATTTCCCGATAGACATGTAATCACTCATAATACTGGGTCGATCGTTCATAATACTATATCGGTCACTAATCAGAGTTTCATTTTCAGTCATGATTCCCTCGATCATTCCTTGGCTTATCTCATGATCAAGAGTTATTATTTTGGTGACTGGCGGAGGACTGATTGTCCTTTGTCTTCTTTGGTTCCCCCCCTCCCCCATTTTTTTTTGCTTCTTTGAGGAATGGCCAGATGAATCCAACTTACCCTTCGGAGAGTCCCGGGGATCTTCCTCAACAAGTATGTGCTCATTTTTCATCTATAGACTCGCATCTCTCATTTTCTTCCTGTTTGAGGTCGAGCATGGTGTACGAGACTTTTGTCGGCTTCAACACATTTGAGAAGTGTGAAACGAAGAGTTTCTTAAACCGCAGTAACTTTGGATGGTTTTGATTGACAGATCGTTGAACTACAGAAGGGAAGATTCCTTCAGGGTAGTTAAGAAGAGATGATACATTATAAGGTCGTTGTTCTGGAGCAGACTAGTGGATCATTTGAATGAGTCTTTGTGGCCGATCATTCCCTAACAAAAATCCATGAGTGGGATCCTTAGCTTGAGCAGTGGTATTGCTTCTTTAATATGTCACATAAAAGCCCTCATGCAAGCAGCTAAATAGACACTCGCATCCGCTCTTCCCATCTTCTGTTTGCCTGCGCAGACTCAGCCGTGTCAATGTGGTGGAACTCGCCTTGCCCCTTTGTCTTATAGTTGCTGACCTGGTTATCTGAAATAGGCGGGTTCCCTGGTGGGGCCCTTTGAGGATGGGCCCTGAAGGTTCAGCCCCCAAATAGGGTGGATGATCGTTCCTCTGGGTGATTGCTGCATGGAGAATCTAGAATTGCATCATCATGAGAGTCATTTGGNTAGCCTCCAAATAGGGTGGATGATCGTTCCTATGGGTGATTGCTGCATGGAGAATCTAGAATTGCATCATCATGAGAGTCATTTGGGCTTGTGCATGAACGTCTAGTTGTGTAGCATCTCTGTTGGGTTCCATGTGTGCTATATCTCTTTGAGAAGTTTCTCCTTCATAGTCTTTTCTACTTCTCATCTATGACATATCTACACTCACTGCACCAACTTTTAGAATGTTGGATCCTCAATTATCCTTTGTGAACATGCCCCAAGAGTTTAAAATTGAGTGAAGGAAGAGAGAGAGAATATAGCAAGTTAAGAGTTTCATGCAGAGAATCAGTTAAAACTTCTTTTATTCATAATTTTGTCTCATATTTATAGAGTCATATTTTGTACAATTATAAAAAGAAATGAGCAGTTATGAAAAATGCTCTTAAGACAATTGATGTTCTGATTAATCGTATGGATTTCATATCATATCTATATTACAATTTAAATTTTCATGAAGGTAATTGGTTGGCCGTCTTGCTTGAATTTGGCCAAACAAATTACCTTTCTTTAGTGGACAAACCTATTATAAAAATAAACTAATTAAAAAATAGCACATCATTCAAAATTGAAATGTGTGTTTTATTATGATTGATAATTAAATAATATTACAAATATTTCAATTTATTTTATATATTTAAAAAATAATTTCATGTTTTAATATAAATATTCAATAAATTTATCTCACATTGAGACTAACACTAATTTTATCTCATATTTCTATTTTGGTGAGCTCACATAAAAGAAAAGTTAAAAATTTTTTATACAAAAATATATTAGGAGTATGCAAAAAAAAAAAAAATAATTTTCTTTTTTTTTAAATATAGGGGCATTTACATACATACCACCCAATTCTTATGTATATACACATCTAACATATAAAATTCAATTTTTACATTTATAACACCCAAATTTTTCATATCATATCAAAAATATTATGATTTTATTTTCTTTTATATCACTATTTTAGTTTTCAAAAAGCGAAATACATTTTTTTTTAATGCAAAATTTGAAGTTTACGTATTCTATATGTAAAAACGTAGGAATTTCGTGGTATATATGTAAATTTCCCCATAATATACATTCCTTGTCAAGCTATAAGCACATGGTGGAATTGAGTCCCACGTTTGTTTGTGGAAAGAAGTTGTTGACTTTAAATTAAGAGTCTGTTTGGGGCAGCTGATTTGGTGTTGTGACGTTTTGAAAATGCAACTGAGTTGTTTAGGTAAACTGCGTTCTGACAGCTTATGAGTTTTCAAAACCCTGAAAACAACATTTTCACACCGCACCTGTCTAGGTGCGGTGACAGCTTTCTGGCTGCGGTCTGACTTTTCTAAACAAATAAAAATTTGTAATAACTACCGCTCCTGGCTTATCAACAAATTATTCAATAAGCTGCAGCTGCCCCAAAAAGACCCTAACAAATGTTTGGTCAGCAAAACACAACTACACAAGATTGTAGATCTAGTGGGCTATTTTTATGACAAGCTAAATTAATAGTAAAATATTTTTAAATAAAAATTTAAATTTTAGATGAGTAAATTTTACATTTATATATACTTAATTAGAGCATTAATAAGCTAGGTTCTTTTAAATTGAATATTTAATAAATTAAAAAGTTGAATGAGCTGAAGCATAATAAATGAAGGCTTTAATCTTGGGGTGCTCAGTACATAAATCCAATATAAATACATAATAAATTGAGTGACATGTATGTAAATGCCCCAAAAAAAAATATAAAAATTAGTACTTGTTCTTATGAGGAATTTATATACTTTGCATGCAAAACTATTCATATTATATATCTCACATCCAAACTTTATGTTTACATTGTCTAGTACCCTTTAAAATCTGCATGCCAAATAGCCGGAGGCATTGACAAGATCGCAGCCTACAAAGACCTCTGAGTCTCTCATCTTTTTCCTTCTTCTGGCCCGCTCCTACCCGAAATCATGGACAGAGGTAACACTCGTTTCCTCCCATCTTGCCATGCCCGCTTCCTCCCATCCTACCAAACAACAAAAATAACAACTTTAAACCATACAAGTTCATAAATTACGTCGTTCCTCTATTTTGACTTAAATCTCATTTATCTTTCTTCCGATCAACAAAAAAAAAACGACTACTCCTCCTACCCCGCTCCTACCCGAAAACATTGATGATCCACGTAACTCCCATGTTCCTCCTTATATCACTATTTCGTCTTAAGTCTTGTTAAGTCGTGACATCCCATGTTTCCTCCGCTTTGCCTTAAAGTAAATATGGGAGTTTCATAGGCCTTCATTCGCCACAATCCCATAGATGTCCAACATCATCATCGGAGTTGCGAAGCAACAAAATTTCACTAGATTAGAATTATAAGAGGGGCTGTTTATTTTGTTGTTATTTGAATGTTTTGAATGCTTTAAGATTTAAGTATTAAAGTTTTACTCTGCGATATAATATGAATACATTTTAAATGTTACATACATGAATCCACCATTTTTAATGAGTTTTATATGTCTTTGACTTAATTCTTATGTATTAACGTATCAATCACCTAATTTAAGAAAAAAATATTGCGTGCAGAGCTGTGTTCCGACAATAGATGTGATACAACGAGAAGGAGCGGAGCTCGGATCTTTATTGAATTACTTCCGTTATCCAAACGCAGCTTGCGTCCGAACTCCAGACACAATATTTTCTCTCAAATTTACAAATTCTTATATATAAATCAACTAACATCTCAAAAACGAATACTTTATGAGCCAAATGTCACTTATCCGTACAAAGATTACTATGTTCGCCCGTTTTGTGGAATCCCCCTCGCCCTACGGCCATATATGCTTCCATTCTGCAAAGATGGGGACGACGAAGTCACGAACCACCAGAGTCGGCCTCCATTCTTCTGAAATGGGTCGACGAAGTCACCAACCGTCGATCATGGAAGAAAACGAAAAGCAGAAGGATCGATTAAAAAAATTACCAAGGGTGGATGATCCCATGCCGCCCGAGGACGGCAGCCCTTCAATGTCTTCGTCGTTGCGCCTTTGTCTAGCTCTTCATAAGGTTTCGCGCGGCCTTTTCATTGCCGCTTCGTGCTGCCATGGGCTGCGTCCAGGCGAAATCCTATTCCGAATCGCCCCCGCGAAGCCTCCAGAAGCTCAAGTCCGACCTTGGTTATGTCCCCGGTGGATCCGCTGGCGGTCGCCCTCCTCGACCTCGCCCTACGGCAGCGGTGGCGGAAACTGTTAGGGAGCAGAAAGAATCTCCACCTCCACCGCCGCCGCCGCCTCCGCCTCGACAGCTCGTCGCTGGCGAGGATGAATTAGTGGATGGGTGGCCGCGTTGGCTTGTGAATAATATACCAAAAGAAGTTCTC
>JXCR01119035.1:3543-21874 GCA_002079205.1 Phalaenopsis hybrid cultivar
TGTATTGTGCCAATTAGAAGCAATCTTATTCTTTACCCTCGTTCAAGTACATAAAAAATATTAACTAATCCAGAGTTTGGTTCCTAATTCCATGGTTAGGTTGGGAGGATATCATCTCTCACCCAGAGCTCACTCTTCTCCCTCATTTAAGGGCTAAAAATCTTGCATTATTTTCCAATCAACTTGACCAAATTGGGGAATTTATTCTATCACCTTAAAATCTCTAATTCTGCGTCCAAAAATGTATATTTCATTATTTATTTGCACTCAGTCCCATGAATTACATTCTCACTCATGAAATTGAATGTGACTCTCACCATGTTGTAGAAATCATAACTTTTCTGAATCATATGTTTCTCAAAACATTTTAACATTTCAATTGGTCAGATCGAAAATTAATTGAAGATCGGAGTTCAAATCATCACAAATTATTGACATTTAAAATAGTATAAAATAAAATCAATTCATCACAAAATCATATCTCAGAGTAGGGAGAAGGACAAAGAAGGCTGCTCAGAATTCATGAGAAGGAAACAACAAAGCACGAATTTTATGTATAAAAACTAGTTTATAAAATAAAGTAGTAAAAGACAACTTATCTCACACTCCTTTCCAAACAAATCCTTAGAAGTTTTCTTTAAGCACTTTCCCTCTCTACAAGCACTCTTAATTCTCTCTTAGAAATGTAATGAAGAATAAATCTCTCACTTTCTCTCTCCTCTTACAACTATTGAAGAAAATCTCCAAGTCCCTCACTCTTTCTCACGCCACAACCAAACTCTCTCTCTCTCTCTCTCTCCTGTCAACTTTTCTCTTTTGCCTCTCTTCTTCTCTCTCTCTATCCTCTCTTATTATCTCTCTCCTTTCTCTCTCTCTCTCTCTCTTCAGGCTTAGACTCCTCTTTGTAATTAGTCGTTGCCTCCTCTAAAAAAGAATTCAAAATTATCCCTCAAATTCTCTTTAAAAGTCATACCTTTTGAATGCTAAAAGACATGCCCATTCTTTTAAAAGGCATATCTCTTTATTAAAGAGCCTTCCAAAGTGTCTAAATGCATTGAGTCACTCCATTGGGCTTTTGAAACATTTGAGCCTTCAAAATCCACTCAAAATTTGTCCCAAACTACCTTAATCCATCAAATACTGTCTTTGGCATATCAAGCATTGATTCTGGTGCTTCAGGCGCCAAGTTACTTAAGTTCGCGTTGTTTTGGGTTTTGGCACTTCAGACACTGATTCTAGTGCTACAAGCACCGATTCTGGCACTACAGTAGCCAGCTCTCTGGAAAATGGTGCCTCAGGTGCCAAAATTACAAAGTTATCTATTTTGGCACCAAATTTTCTCCTTTTTGCTTTTTTTGCTTCAAATACCTAAAATTGATATACCTGCAATAAAAACATGAAAATACCCTTCTTTAAAGTGTAATATAAAAAAAAATCATAAAATGTATACTTAAAATAACACATTATTTTAGTGTATCAGCATACAATCTTTATTACCTTGACATTAGCAATAAAAACCTGCTACAAGTGTAAATAGATGATCAATAAAATATAGTGAGTAAATTGCAGGAATAAAAGTGGATGAAATCATGTAAAATTGACTCATGTTAGCTACTTATCACATTTTCCTCACAAAGGGTGTTTTTGTATCAACAATGAGCTAGATAGTGATGCAGTGACAGTGAGCAATGATCAACCTTGTCATAATATTGTTTTAGGGAGTATCTTTACATTATGTATTATGATGTTGTGACAGAGCTGACCAATATTAAACATGTTCTAGATATCCGGAAGAATTTGCTAACAATTAAGGCTTTAGATTCCAAGGACTATAGGTTGTTATTGAGAAAAGAGTTCTGAGGATATGTTGTGGAGCATTGGCATTTATGAAGGGAGGTCTTCATCTAGATCTATACTATCTTCAGGGTAGAACAATGACTAGAACGACCATTGTTGCTAATGATTCTTCTATGACACTACATTGTGCCATATACAACTAGCTAATGCTGGAGTATTCACTTCAAGCTTTGGTGAAATAAGGAATGATCGAAGAAGCGAGCACCTGCAAGCTTGATTTATTTGAATATTGTGTATTTTCTTAAAAAGAAATTGTTATCTTTTAATACTTCCATCCATAATACAAAATGTGTATTATGGTAAGTTTACACAAATGTTTGGGGCTCTATAAAGATAGTTCCTTTTAGCGAGTGGAGATACTTTCTCATTTATTGATGATTACTATAGGTATGTTTTTTTGTACACCATGAAACATAAGCTAGGTGTTGGAGATTTTCATAACTGGAAAGAAATGGATTGAGACTCAGACTGGTAAAATGATCGAGGGACACTACAATAGAAAGAGATGGTAGAGAAAATGTGTCGAAACTTGGTGAAGAAAGTTTGGTGCATGTTATTTATTGTTAGGTTAGATAGAGTTTATTTAGCCAAAGCCATAGACTATGTATATCACTTAACAAACCATCTTCCTTCTATAGCTATTGAAAAGAAGACCCAAACATAGAAGTGTTCAGGGCCTCCTACTTGAGATTATAGACTCATGAGAGTGTTAGTGTATCTAACTTACTTCCACGTGCATAATGACAAACTAAAACCACAAGTTAAGAAGGCAATCTCCATTGACTTCAGACGTGGAGTTAATGGCTTTAAGCTGTTGATAAGTTAGAAAAGAAGATTGTAAATTTTAAGAAGGTTACAATTGATGATGCAAGTTTGTCGAAAAATAGAGACTCAAAACTGGTGGAGTATTCTAAAGGGACAATGATATGCAACAGAAGTTGGAGTGTGATGCAATACTATTTGTTTCACTATGTACATCTAATCTGATTTAATTACTTGATTTAGTTGCACTTAAGGATGTATCTATTGATAATGCTCAAGAGAATGTTGAAAAACATGCTGAGATTAAGACTCCTATTAAAGAATCTATTGCTGGGAGCGGGACAACCAACCAGAATATCCAAAAACCAGCTTGGCTGACGAATCACTTTGCGTATACACTTTTAGCCATAAAGGCAAAAATTCACTGTCGCTACAAAGAAGCAGTGGAGAGCCTAGGTTGTGATCATCAGAGGGCGACAATAGATAAGGGATGGAGTCTCTTCGGAACTATGATACTTAAAGGTTGGCAAAGCTTCTTCCTAGAAGGAAAGCCATCAAGTGCAAAATGATGTATACAAAGAAGGAAGGATCTTATGGATCTAATGTGAGGTATAAAGTAAGATTAGTGACAAAAGGCTCTATGCAATGAGATGGGGTTGACTATAAAAAGATGTTCTCCGCAGCGTTTAAGCATTCCTCATTCCATGTTCTCCTAGCACTTGTAGCATAGTACAGCCTGATCTTGAACAACACAATTTAAAGTCTGCATTTCTTCATGAGAGATTACAATAGGAGAGCTACATGGAGCAGCCGCTTGGATTTGGAGCATCAAAATACTTAGTTTGCAAATTTAATATTCTTTTTATGGATTGAAGCAGTAACCACGACAATGATATAAAAAAATTGATCAGTTTATAAGGGGATAGGGTATACAAAGAGTTAATATTATCAACGTGCATATTTCTAAAAGTTTGCCAAGGGTGAGTTTATTTACTTGCTTATATATATTGTTGATATGTTGATTGCATTTTCTAGTTTAATTTAGGTTGAGAGGATAAAGGATCAATTGTCATAAAAATTTGAAATGAAAGAGTTTGGCGAAGTCTACAAAATTCTCAGCATGGATTCTTAAGGATAATGTAATTGTAAAGGTTTAGATTTCAAAATGAGCTTATGTTTGGAAGTTGCTTAAGAAATTTAGGGTTGATGACTCAAGAAATGTGGTAAGTCCACCCATTACATCTCACTTTCAGTTGAGCTCAAATCAATGTCATAAAGATGATACGGAAAGGAATGATATGCAATCAGCTCCTTTACTTTTGTAGTGGGCAGTCTGATGTATGTCATGGTTTTTACTAGACTAGAGATAACACAAGTAGTTAGTGTTATGACACGTTCATGCATGATCCAAAAATGAAACATTGACAAGATGTTAAGAGTATTTTGAGGTAATTGAATAGTACAATTAATGTTGGCTTGGTGTTTAAGAGACAACCATGTATTGCAAATTTGTGTGTAGGCTAGAATGACTCAGACTATGCAAGTTATTTTGATTGGCGAGGATCTATGGCTAGCTATTTATTCACATTGGCATGAGAGTCAGTCAATTGGAGGTCGTTCTTCAGTCTAGTATTGTTTTATCAACTATAAAGGTTGAGTACGTGGAAATCATAGAGGTAATGATGGAAGCGATGTGAATGCATGACCTATTTAATGACTTGGAAGTTGATCAAAAGTCTATGACAAAGTTCCGTGACAGTTAAAGTACAATATTCTTGGTTGAAACTTTAGCTCATCATGCTCGTACCAAACACATTGACGTGAGATACCACTTTGTTCAGGACTTGATTGATGATTGCAAGGTTCTCTTCAAGAAGATAGATACGAAGGAGAATCCATCAGACATGCTCGCGAAGGTATTATCAATCCAGAAGCTTATGTAATATAGAAATTTAAATAACATCTAAACTAATAACTGATTGCCAAGTCAGACATTTTGGATTACTATGCGAGGCCTGATCCATTCGGGAGGGGTGTACATAGGCAACCATCTTAGTGTAGCTGAATCAAATTTTTGAGCTCATTTGGTCATTTCTCACTTGTCTGTAATTAAAAGATGAGAAGAAGATTATTGTATTTATTGCATTTTTATAATTTGAGGTAATTTTATCATTTAGTTTTATTTATTTGTATGTTCTCATCCTATTCTATAAATTTGACATAGGGTTCATGAGAGAATTATGGTGATAAGTGTAGAAATTGTAACAACAAGTCTGTTAATATCTCCCTGCCCATGAAAGTAGGTCGATCAACTTTATGTAGATCTGTATGTTTGATTGCTGTGAGAATTTTTTTGTTTCAACATTGTTTTCGCATAACATTGTAAAGTTAAGCTGAGGCCGATCATGTCAACCCAAAAAATATATTAAATATTTTGCCTTTTTTAAGTATTTATCGCTACTACTATGATTTATGGGAAAATTTTAGAGCAAAAAAAAAAAAAAACAAAATAATTTTAGGCGATTTTCTGATAGGAAATAAAAAAATAAAAAAAAAAAGTTGAAGGAACAAGTTGTGCTTCAATTTCCTCGACTTTTCATGTATCTTATATGAGTGCATGTTGTGCTTTGTTTATAGTGCATATGTGATTTTATTAATGAGATTGATTGATGTGTGACCTGCCTTACAATGTTATAATCAGTGTTATTCGGGGCTAGAGAATTCACGACAAAAAAAATGATTATTTTATATTCTTAGTTTGCAGGAAAATTTATACACAGATCTATAAAATATAAAAATATGCGATAAATTAAAGTTCTTACGAGGAAACTGAAGGAAAATGGCTCGTCCAAAGGAAATAATATTGTTGAATTTTTAAATGTCGAGTATTAAATCCTTGAGATTTAGTGCGTAAGAAAGAAAAAGAAGAGACAGAAAGAGATGTAATAATAATGAATAGTAAAAAGACTTGTTTATTCACTCTCATAAAATAATATCTCTATTTATAGAATAGAGAGAATATGTGATATTATATTTATGCCACTTCTTTAATATGGGCAATATAGCTTCATGCTCACTCTCATAGACTCGATCGGCTGATTAACATGACTTTGGCCCAACAAGACTGGTTTGATAGGCTAGACTGATTTGGTCACTACAAAAACCGAATTGCTATGACAACATTTATTTACAACTGTAGTAAAACCATCATAATAAACTCTCCAATTGCATCAATAAAATCCCAAAAAACAATTGCTGTTTAAAAAACTACTTTTTTGTACTGTGTTATAAAATAATTCCATCAAATATTATAGCTGGTTAGCAATACCTTCGCACTTGCAGTCGATGGAGCATAAGAAAGAAAAAACATGGACATTTTTTCTTATGTTCAAATATTTTCTTCATTTTACCTTAGTGTTTGATGCTAATTTGAATCTGTTCTAGCAACCATATATACTTTCACATTTAATGTACCATACGTACGCTAGTACCGAGTCTATTTCTTTATTTGGTAGAGATCAAATAAGGATAAGAATAGCACCCGAATTTCTCTAACTGAGAAAATCTCTGATTTCATCTTTGGCAAAATAAAATTTTGCAACGGAGCTTTTCTAGATGACTTTATTGAAATGTTTTGTCAGGATTATCGTAAAGTATAAGAATTCGTCACGGCAATTGACACAGAGTTTGTCTTGTTCGTAATCGCTGAAACTTAGATGACTTTATTGAAATGGAAATGGAAATAACATTTTTATAGTTTAATTTGATATAGAAATGCATATTCATTACATTTTTATAATCTAATTTTAAGTAGAAGAGCAGATTCATTGCAACAAAATTGTAGAGAAGATGCTGCTCGTTGACCGTTTCAGCAAAGGTAACCTTTCAGATGCTCTATCTTTTCAAGGTTTTTAAAATCTTATTTTCCACTGTTTTTCAATTGTATTTTTTGCTGAATTTAAACAATAATATTACGTTTCAGAGATTCTTATTTGCAACATGAAGTGATATTTTTGTAAAAATTAAAATTGAAGTACGAGATATTATTTAATTCAAATCTGTCCTCGAGACAAACCAAAGGAATAGAGTGCGAAAATGAGAAAAATAGTGGAGATAGCATAGTAATGAATGGTAAACTCGCGTAGCCTTTGTTGATGAAGTGAGCCCCAATATATAGAAAAGGGAACGTAGGATTACAGCTGTGCCCCTAGTAAAGTAAATACATAGGGGGTGTTTTGGGTAATAAATCCAGGTTATAAAGCCGGGAGCCAGAAATGGCTTCTAACTAGTCTATGATCTGACAGCTAAGGCCAAAGGATTGATCGGAAGACGCCAGCCGCCTGTATAAGATTCGGGTGACTTCTATCATCCGCTAGAAGGGATGATGATTAACTATGAGAAAACTATAAATTAGCGTCAGAATTAGCGCTAGAAATATTTCTGACGTCAAATTAGCGACCGATTAGCATTACCCTACGATTCCACCTCCAGTTGAAGTGACTCAGACGAATTGCATCGAGCAGAATTGGCTAATCTAACGCTATAGTATTGGATTAGTGTCGTATATGACCGACACTAATCTTACTTATTGGCGTCGGCCATGGTAGACACTAAAGCGGACGCAGGAGCCCTATAACAGCGCTCCAACGAACCACATCTCGATTACGCATCATCACCTTCTTCGACTTCCTTTCATCATCTTTGTCGCCTCCTAAGCTTCTTCAGTGAAACCAGCTCCGATTCACCGCTCCAACCACGTCCAAGGTGAAAGGTATTCTTCCACGGCTCGAAGCTTTGGTCCACGCCTCGAAGCTTTGGTTTAGCATAAGATTTATTTTTTTTGTTTCTTGCATAGGTGTTAGATCCAAAAATACCAAGCTATTTTTGGATTCCACTATTAGGTATGCAATGCATATGAATTTCATAGATTTCCCTATGTTTAGGTGTGAGAAATGTAAATACATGAGAAATTTGTGCTATGTATGCAAATTTTTATTTGAGAAATGTAAATGCATAGGAAATTTGTGGTATGTGTGTGAATATTAAATTTAGGTGTGAGATATGTGAATGCATAAGAAATATTGTGCTATGTATGTAAATATAAAATTTATAAGCAAGATATGTAAATGCATAAGAAAATTATGATATGTATGTAATTATGAAGTTTACGTGAGACATATGTGAATACATAAGAAAATTATTTTATATATGTAAATATAAAATTTGGGTATGAGATATGTGAATGCGTAAAATTTTATGTTATGTATGTAAATATGAAATTTAGGAGTGAGACATCTATAAATACATGAGAAAATTGTGGTCTATATGTAAGTATGAAGTATAGGTGTGAGATATGTGAATGCATAAGGAGTTTGTGGTATGTATGTAAATAAGAAATTTTGATGTGAGATATTTGAATGTATAAGACATTTTGTGATATGTATGTAAATATGATAATTTAGGTGCGAGATCGGTGAATACATAAGATTTCAAGTAGGATGTGTAACGTGTAGGTGCACTAATATATAGAACTATAATTATAGTATAGATATATATTCAAAGCGTTAGATCATGGATGTATAATAGATTATATTCAGGAAGAAAAGATTAACTGACTGGCTTATTGCTGATGCTGAAAGTTCATGCACGTGGCATCACAATTGCTCGTTTATCTCTCAGAAGGTAGGTTCCAATGTCTTTATAGGAAGCACAATAATCAAGCTTAACTGATACTTGATGAAGTGAAGTTAGACTTATACCGTAGTAGATATAAATCTGATTATTGGTATTGAACTTTACATGGTGAATTTAAAAAAAATGTTTAATACAACCATGTAGGAGCCTCATCAAGCTATGCCCCACCAAATGTTCACGATTCTGATGTATATGAGCAAATGATTGATGATGGAAGCATGACTAATTTTGTTGGGAGTGTTCTTGATAATGATCAGAAACCGAATAATGAAGCACAATAATTCTGTGAACTATTAAATGTTACCCAACAACCATTGTGGGAAGAATGCACTTCGCAAACAGAGTTACCAGCCACCCTAAAATGTTGAGTATTAAATATGATTTTATCATGCCTAGGGAATGCTTCAATTAGATGGCAGCAATATTAAAGAGGAAACCTTACTGACAGTCTAGTTTTAGAAGGTTCGTACATAAATAAAAGGTTAGAGGCGAAGTTGGGGACAATTATGTTCCTGCATCAACTGTTGTACATTATATTATAAGGAGAATGCACAAGAGACTAAATGTAGATTTTGGAGTGCTGATAGGTTCAAACCAAAGGGAATAAAGAATAAAAATCAGAAGAATATTCCTTATAAATGTCTATTTTATTTCCCTCTCATTCCATGGTCCAACGACTGCTTGCTTATGTCCGCACAGCTCGCTACATGACATGACATAATATTGGATCTGTTAATGCTCGTACAATTACTCATCCCTCAGCTGGTGAAGCTTGGAAACACATCGACCATAGTTATCGGGATTTTGCAGCAAAATCATGCAACTTATGGCTTGGCTTATGTGCACATGGGTTGACACCTTACAGTCATGGTGTAACAACCAATTTTTATTAGCCAGTTATTTTCACACTATATAAATTGCCCAACAATATGGGTAGGACTGTACCATTCTTATTTCTAATACTTATCATACCAGGTCCACATAGCCCAAAGAGTAAAATCGATGTATACTTACAACCTCTTATAGATGAGCTACGGGTGTTGTGGGAAACTAGGGTTTTGATTTATGATATTGCAACGAAACAAAACTTTTATCTTAGAGCTGATCTTATGTGGAAAATAAGTTTTTCCCTGCTTATGAAATGCTATATGGCTGGATTACAACTGGGAAATTGACATTTCTCTGTTGCATGGACATATTTAAAAAATTCGCTTTGAAGCATAAAAGAAAAAAATTTTAGTTTGATTGTCACCAAAAAAATACTTGGCATTTTATCACCAATTTTATGGGAATAATGATGTATTTTATAGAAATAGAGTTAAAAAATCAAGTCTGGCTCCAAGGATTAGTGGAGTGATATATTGTATATGGTCAGTGAAGTTCTGAAGATCAATGAGAGGCTAGAATTAGCCTAAAGTCGTCTTTCAGACTATGGAATTACACATAATTGGATGAAGCAGAGTATATTTTTGGGATCTTCCATACTAGAAAACCAATATGATTAGGCATAATCTGGATGTTATTTTTATTGAGAATTTTTTTTAAAAATATATTTATCAATGTTTTTTATATCAAGGAAAAAATAAAGGACAATGTCAAATGATGAATGGATTTGAATGATATTGTAAGAGACAAATTTGTGTAAGGTACTAAAGCTTGAAGCTAGATATTGTCTCACATCGAATCAATAAAAAGTAATCTTTAAGTGATTCCATTCCTTGAGGTTTCCAATTGGATGTGCCTCTAACATAAGATTTTCTGTTTATTTGAAAAGAGAAAATATATTTATCATGAAGAGTCATGATTGTCATATGTTCATGCAGTGCTTATTACTTATTTCATTAAATACATTGCCAAAGGCTGTACTCAATCTGTTGATCAAAATCAGTACATTCTTCAAGGAGTTGTGTGTAGGCACTTTGAATGTACATTCTCTATGAAGTTTTGACACAAGTATTCTAGTATTATTGTGCAAGCTCAGACAGATATTTCCTCTCGATTTTTTTGACTCGATGGAGCATCTACCCATTCATTTGCGTCATGAGGCCGTATTGGGAGGGGGGTCATGCACTGCCAGTGGATTTATCTCTTTGAGAGGTACGTCTTTTATTTTAAGGTGAAATATTATCTTATTTTTTTCTAAAATGACTAAACTGTGCATATTTTTTTAATAGAATAACAAAGATTGTTAATAATAAAGCACATCCTGAGGGTTCGATATGTAAGGAATACCTATTACAGTTGACAATTACTTTCTATTCTTATTACCTTGATCAAGGGCAACAAATGCAGAAAACTGTTGGTCAGATGCCTTTGCAAATAGAATTATCAATATTCTAGATATCTGATGAACTATTTGGTAGGCATGGTAAACGCTATCTAATGGATGGAGTTTTTCAAACAGCTACTTTGTATTTTATACTAAACTATAATGAAGTACAACCATCGTTACAACAACATTGAATAAAATCAAATATTTTTATAGAATTCTTTACCAATTAATTCCAATATGCAAGTCACAATGATGTTGTAGGCTCATTACAAAGAGCTTGAACATAGTCGATGACGCTTTTGTAAGCAAGAAATTTAAAGAAGAATTTTCAAAATGGTTCAAATTACACGTACGTTGAAGTAACTTTTAAATTCATGGGTATGTTGTGTAATTGTACTATACAAAGTTAAACTAATTATCTCATGAAACTTATACTAGGTCCATGATACAAACAACAGAATCGCATACCAAGGCTTATTTGATTTTTCTTTGGGGGCTTAATTGTACCATGGGGTCATGGGAAAAAGTTGAAATTAACAGTTACAAATTTCGCACGAGCTCCTAGTGTGAAGGAAAACAAACTTATAATTATGGCATACTAAATGAAGTAGTTCAGTTGCAATATCCGAGCTTTGTTGAACATAATGTCTACATGATCAAAATATGAGTGGTTTGATCCCATTCCTATTCAAGGAACATGGACACTTGACTCATATGATCTTATTGAATATAAGATTAACAAAAGATATGAAAATTATGACCTATTTATTTTGGCAAGTCTGGCTAGTTAGGTTTATTATGTTCGATACTTTAGATTAGCAAGGGATAAAAATTATTGGGTTGTTGTATTGAAGAATAGACCACAATAAATTATTGAGATGTAAAATTTTATCAACCTATTCACCAAGAGTCTATTATGTCTGATTTTTGTATTCAGCTTAGCTCAATGAATGAGGAGTTATCCTTAGAGGATACCATAAGGACTCATGAACAAGTTCCTCTAGATATGAATGAAAATGAAGATGAGATTGATGAAGAATATTATAGTTCTTCAAGATTTGAATCATCATATGAAATGGATTAAGAAATGGTATGTATACATAGATGATTAGTTTCTGCACTTTTTTGCTTTTACTTTCGCTTCTTACATTGTAGTTGTCCTACTTAATTTTCTTGATTTTATCCATCGATATGACATGTTTTACTTTTCTACTTTTAATTTTCTATCTTATTTTACATATAAATCATAATTTTTTCCCCTATTGTTGATGGCAGGTTCTTAGTCTCTTGAGCCACGTATTCAGGGGACTTTGAGGAACACATATCAAAGGTAAAAGAAGGGGGTCATTATTGCTATTACCCCTTCTCCTACACCAGGTCCCTTGTTGGCACCACTTCTCACTCCACCTTATTTCAACCCATCATCCTCATTTGAAGAGCTTGGTCCCTCGACTCCAACACATGAGATGGTTGACACGGTTAGCAGAGTCTATATGAAGCTGGAGGGTGACTCATAAGTCAAATTACTTTTTTACAATATAGTAATTTCAATTTTTCATTCAAATTTATAATGTACCTAACCGATATTTTGTAGGTCGTACCTCTCTAGACTGCCCATGACTTGGATGACGAAGATCATCTAGAGCAGATATGTCAGCTATATCTCTCATGGAAGCAGATCCGATTATAATTCAGGATATGTACTTTATGGAGTTTGAGTTATGATACTTAAATTTAAAATAGAGAGTTAATTTTTATATTTTTTTATATGCTAATCAAGTTTGCATCTTTCTAATTTGTAGAGGTCATTTCAACAGTTTTCAGAACATCAATGGGAGAGTTGACAGATTTTTGAGGTTCATACCAGACATAGGCTTGGGGTTATGTTTACGATGGTGTGTAAATAGAGGAAGAGGCATCACGGCTTGAGGAGGAAGTCATGTTTGAGCTATACTAAGATTGGACCTCTCTAGAGTACTAGGTGATAAAAAGTTTAGCAAATTTGGATTATGGAGGGAGCCACAGGGGCCACACTCCACATTAGAGGTTTATTCCCTCATATAGAGCACTATCGAAGGCTGGTAAGATTTTGTCAAAATTCAAAAGCTTATAGATTTATGTAAAAATGTAACTCATATATTCATCTAATAATATATACATACTAAAGAGCTTAATAGAGGGCCATCCAGCACAGAGTTACACGTCCTTAGATTTCGGTAGTGGGTTCCAGCTCTGGGTATCTGACATATCTCTTCATGTCAATGTAAGTTTAAAATAAATAATTTTATTAATATGTCAATTAATGTTTAAAATGCCAAATAATATTTGAATTTTATTATGCAAACAATGAGCAGCTTCAACAAAAACAGAGGGAGATGGCCATCAACACCTCTCCGTCCAACAACAGTGATAGCTAGTCTACCACCGCACAGTTTGATTTTGAGTTGTGGACATAGGCAATGACCAGACCTGCAATTATGTAATTATTTGTCTGAAAATATGTCCAAAATGATGACCCAATTTATATTCAACGACTAGTGTGCAAAATAAAATTATTATTAAATTGATTAACTGTTTACAGACTAGGGGTACTTTGCAAATATAAGTATCGTTTCATGTAATATATAGTTTTCCTTAAAAGCCTCAATATTGAACCCACAGGGAATAAGAAATTTACTATGCTAACTTAGAGATATTTCTACTTAAACTGTAGACTAGATTTGCAGGAGAATAATATTGAACTATTTGTAAAAGTTTATACAGCAACTGGCTACTTCTAATTTAAACTAAAAGTGGAGGCAAAGTTTCAAAATTAATGATTTGTAAAGAAGTACAATTACAAGAAAAAGTTTTTTTCCATTTAAAAAGATTCAAAATCAGTGTAGGAATCAAATGATTAAAGATGAAAATGAGGTATTGTGACAAATAGGAGCATACATATTCTTTACTCCTTCTGAGCATAAAACATTAGCTAATTGATCCACCTTAAAATTACCTATTTTTAATGCACATTTTACGCTCAAATTTTGAGGATATTATCCTTTAATGAAGGGTATTTTTACGTTTTTGTTTGTAGGTGCAATAAAAAGAGTTTAAGAGTAAAAAGGAGCAAAAATACATAAAAAGGAGAAAAATGGGCTAAATTGAAGAAATGTACCAAACCAGCAGGACCGGCACCTATGCACGACGGTTGCACACATATGCACCACGGTTACTTTCTAGAAGAATCATTGAATGAGGTTGAATTTTGAAGAGATATCTGAACCAACCCTTAGTCATTTTTGAACTTATAAAAATATGGATTAATTCCAAAGGGCTAAGGGGTCAGATTTAGAGAGTCTCATAGTGTGTGAGTGTGTTAAGTGTATGAGAAGTTTCTTTATGAGTCTTTGTTATTTCTAGAGTTTCTAAGTCTCGTAAGTACTGAGAAGTTAGAGAACTAAAAGGAGTGCTTGGGGAACATTCTAGAAAAGTATTTGGATCTTTTTCCTTAAGTTTTATACTTTGAATTATTGTTTTATAAATATTTTTTGTTTCATTATCCCCATGCTTCCTGAGTAGTTTTCATTTCTTTCTCATTGCAATATGAATTAATTAAGTGTTTCTAATTTTTTTTAGAACTTCTTTTCTTCCTAAAAATTGTGATGCTATTTTTACTGATTCTTCATTTACTTTACAAATTGGCCACTTATATTATTAAAACCTGTTGAAGAACTTATAGACCCAAAAGGGCTAAAATTTCATGACTTGTAAGTATCATGTTCTACCTTTAAAAGAGCAGTCGTGATCGTCTAAAAAGGAGTGCAAATAAATAGGGAGATAAACTTTATTGAGTGTAGAATTGATGTTTCTAGAGTGAGAAGTAAGATTCTTTCATCAATTTGATCTTGAGATTGGAACTAAGTGTCAATGGTAGGTCCTATAGAAAGGACACAGTGAGTACTCTAGGAGTGAGACACTAGCCAACACTACTATACATGCCAACACCAAGTTTAGATTAGTCAATGTTCTTTGCACAATTTAAAATAAAGTAAAGAAATGTGTATGCTCCTATTTTTCACAATACCACATTTAAGTTTCTAAAACATTTTAAAATACTTCAATGATTAAGAAATACTGGCAAGGAGAAAGTCTCTTTATAAATATTTTTGAGTCATTACATTTACTTTTTTTTTTGCATATTACAGAATTTAGTAAACTTAATTTTCATCTTTAGATAGCTACTGCATTCTTAAGTAAGGTTTTCTTAAAGTAAAAATTGCTATATTTCATTTTATTTTTTTACTTGTTTTTAGCTTCAACGTAGGATCGATATTGGGGGTTTTAATGAAAATCTTATATTACTTGAAACGATGCGTATACTTGCGTAGTATCACTACTGAGAAAATTATTTCCTTAATCATATTACATTTGTTCTCATTAGATGCTAAATATTATTTGAGTCAGGTTTTTGGCATATTAACTAGAATAAATATCTGCATAATTGCGGGTTTTCGGCATCGTTGCTGAGAAAGCAATGAAAAAATGAAACATATAAAAAAATATCTTTATTAGTAAATATTTTTGACACTTTATATTTTATTGCTAAAAATTTTACTTTCTTCTTGAAATTTTCAAAAATTACAGAAAAAAAGAATAATCCAATTTTTATAAAAAAATATGCAAAAACCAAACTAAATTTTTTTTTCTATTTGTATTGCTTTAGTATTTTATTTTCTGCATTTCACTTTTTGTATGCAAAGTTCAAGATCTAAAAGTTTAGTACCCTACGATTCTGAATTAGAAAAAACAATAAGATGAATTGTTGGCGCTATTTTTGGTTGGAGGAGTTGCCCGTAAGAAGTTGTCCCGTAAGAAGTTGTCGGTCATCAGAATCGAAATCTCGTTGCTTGCTTCTGAAAAACGTTTTAATTTACATGTATATATATATATATATAGTTTTAGAAAAATATGAAATCAAACTGCCCCCATATTTTTCATAGTTTAAATGAAAGAGCGTTGTACCTTAAATCATGTATCTATCCCGAAGGATAATCATAAGACTTGAGGATGAGACTCGATCAAATAAACTAAGGAATGCATGACGTCCGTTTGGTCTGCGAAACCTTTGTATTTGCCGACAAGTTCCCTTATTTAATATAAGGAATTAAATAGGGTTTATATTAAGCTGGGTTCGGACATCCTTCCTATAAGGGCAAGCCCCTATTGGCGTCCGTTTGGTCTGCGAAACCTTTGTATTTGCCGACAAGTTCCCCTATTTAATATAAATGATTAAATCTGCGAAACCTTTGTATTTGCCGACAAGTTCCCCTATTTAATATAAAGGATTAAATAGGGTTATGAAACCTTTGTATTTGCCGACAAGTTCCCCTATTTAATATAAAGGATTAAATAGGGTTTATGAAACCTTTGTATTTGCTGACAAGTTCCCCTATTTAATATAAAGGATTAAATAGGGTTTATCGAAATCTTTATATTTGCCGACAAGTTCCCCTATTTAATATAAAAGATTAAATAGGGTTTATATGGTTTGGACATGGTTCCTATAAGGGCAAACCCTTATAGTTAATTACATTTTAAATGACCAATTTCACCTAAGAAGACTCGATAAAAATCAGGAAATATTATCTTTAAGGAGTTTCAAAGGGTAGGACTTTTCAATGAGATCGGACGTAGAGGTGTGAAAGGGGATTAGTTCAAATTTTGAACATTTTGTTGTAGAGTCCAAAGGAGGAAGAACTAGAGGAGAACCCCGGTGACTTCCCAAGCTATCCTAATGTTTGGCTTCTTTTCTGAGGAGAAATATTTAGGTGTTTCATCCTGCAAATTTTATTAGTTAGAGCTTACATTCATGTGAAACGATCTCACAAATAACATGGAAGATGTGAAGATTTAGGTCATGACGAATGACAACCTCAGAATCCTAAGACGAGTTAGAACATATATTGTATAGCAGGGCTCCACGAAGGTCTAAAGATAAAGTGAGGATTTATGTTGCATAAGCAAGCAACCTCGAAGCCCTATGGCTTTGTTGTTTAAGTCTAAGGAAGGAAGATTGGTTTAGTTGGGGAAGACAGGTTTTGTTGTTGAAGATTGTCGTGCTGCCAACCATGCTAGCTCCAAGCTCCTCACCGCAACGAGTTTGAGTTTTCTAGTGTGTCAAGTTTTGATGTCAAATCAGGCGGCCCTATGGTTGAAGTTCTTTAAATTTTATGGGAGCGTGTTATAGTTAATTAGAGCGACACCGATTAGGATCCCATGGTTCCCTTGTTCTGGCACCACTATTTTCTATTGGATTCACTTAGTCCGAATTAGGGCACTGACAAATTGAATACAGGATTAATTCATTCAGAAGGTCCGCCAATGGCGCCCTCGAGGCCGTCGACGACGGGCTCGGCAGTTATGACCAACTAGGCTTTGGATGAGGACAAATTTTGAAGGGATGCTTAGGTAACTCTTGGAAAAGCTCATCCACAATTTTAAAAGAAGGTTTCGGCCAAAAATTAGAGAGGTCCTGGATGTTATAAAGGTCCTGAAGAGGGGGGAGACTCAAAATTGAAGTGTGAAACAAGTGTAGAGAGTCTAAATTGTGATTTTTTGAGAGATTGTAAGAGTGGAGGCAAAGTGAGAGATTTCTTCCTCCTTGCTGGTTCGAAGAGGAATTCTGTGTGCTGTAAAGAAAGGAAGAGATTTAGAGGAACATCGAGGAGTTTTCTTGGTGAGAAATTAGAGATAAGTTTATTTATTATTGTAGTTTGTATGAATTTGATTTTATATATGAATTTCAAGTTTTGTTGTGTTTTCCCCGTGAGATCTGAGTTTTTTTCTCTGTCTTTCTCCTTGTCTTGAGATTTGTGAAATGATAATTTGAATTGGTAAAGCCATGAAAATGTTTAAGAAATTGTGATGATCTTTTCACTTTGATCTNAGTCAAGTTTTTGGCCTCATTGCTGGGGAGTGAGTAACAAAAAAACTCACAATTAGAGTAACGGATAAATTAGGATTATTAGAAAATTTTTACTTGAATTGCAACTTATTTTCATATTNTGAAATTCATTTATCTATCTAAAATCCTGATGTAGCTACTAATTCATTTGAGCTTAAACCTACTATTATCCAAATGGTACAANTAGATGCAATGGAAGATCCAGAAGACTCACAAAGAAGAGGACATTCAACTCTGCTTCAACAATCTACTATCGTCTCTTCACAATGAGGTGGTAGATGTTCTTTTAGCCCATACACCCGAGATCGAGGCCGGGGACATGGATGAGGAAAAGCCAACACAATTGCTGAACAGACTAGGCCAACCATCAACATCGATATGGAAGAAAGTTCTGATGAAGGAAGTTTCGAGGAAGAAATGATGATGATAAAACAAAAGAAGCCTCAATACAAGATCTCCTTAGAAGACGTAGAAAGAGATGAATATGAGTCGATGTATGATTGGATCAATCTCTATGTTAATGTCATGACCCTTACTCCGTTCTATCCTCAAAAGGTTGAAATTTTAGAAGTCAAGGATGTCCATACTGATGGTTTGAAACCAGTTGATGAATCAAAATTTCGCATGATTGTTACTAATGAATTAGAGGAGGATTGCCTCATTGTAGAGGATGACTCTCAAGATCAGTTAATAGATGATGCTCCGCTGGAATTTGAAGAAGAAATTAAATCAATGGTTGACGAGTTAAAGGAAATCAACCTCTGGACTGAAGAGCATCCCCGACCAACCTTAATAAGTTC
>JXCR01119039.1:2202-13799 GCA_002079205.1 Phalaenopsis hybrid cultivar
TAACCATGAGAACGTATATATGTCATAACAAATGAATGCAAAGAGAAATATGCAAAATGTTTAAGAAAAGTGAAGAGAATAAGGCATTTGTCTTACAAGAATATCCTGGCCTATCCAAGCATAAGTTGAACTTTGATGGGTGGCCCAGACTACGGCGAATGCGATACAGACCGGTAACAGGACAAGTGAAAGAATAGTAAACTCACCAAATACCGGGAGTTCTAATGTGATCTTCCCACAGCCCTTAAACATCCTGTTCAACACTAATTAGTTAGGGCTTGTTCGGGGTCAATATTATCTTTTACTTTTTATTTTTGTTTTTTCTTTTGTTTCTATAACTTTTATTTGTTTAGTGTGTTTTTTAAATGTTTTTATCTTTTGTTTCTAAAAAAAATGGAGTTTCGATTTTTTAAAAAAAATAATCAAATAGCCAAACATGTTTTGTTTCAAAAACAAAAAAAAATAAAAAAATTGAAAACCAAAATGCAAAAGAGCCATTTACATACATACCACCCAATTCCTATGTATTTGCATATCTAACATCTAAATATTTTACATTTATACCACCCAAATCTTTCATATCACAGCAAAAGTAACACCATTTTAATTTTTAAGTGAAATACACATTTTCATAGATAGGTAAGTTGGTATATATAAATACATAGGAATTGAGTGTTAATCTTTCCAAACAAAAAAAAAATCCAAAATGGCCTATTATCATGCGATGGGAAGGAAAAAGAGGAAAACGAAAATAATACAGCAGACTGAAAAAACTGGCTGACATGTCTTGATACCAATATACCTTGAAATAAGTGAAACCACGACAAATTGCATTCCCTGGGTAGAGAAGAAACCTAAATAAGCCTAAATAAAACACTAAGGATTTCTTATCGTTTGTTGACCATAATGAATTCGAGGAGACAAACATGTACAAGATTCACATACCTGTACACTGCCAATGCAGAACAGTACAATTAACAGCTTTATAAACCATTTTGACATGAAAAGGTAAAGCAACATCAAAAAAATGGATGCTGCTACAATGAAAATTATTGCCCCCTTCGTAGAAACTTTGAGTATTTCTTTTGCTGTAGTTTCCTTCAAGTTTGCAACGGAGCTGGACAGATCCTATCCAATTTTTTTAAAAATAAGAATGGAGAAAAATTAAAACAAATAAAGAACTTGCTATCCACCAATTATAATGGGAAGCAATAAATAACATTTGTTTTACACAAATCTGTCAAAATTATTTAACATACAAACCAAACTGAACCGAGGTTAGATAAAAAATCTGATGAAGTAAAACATAAAGTACTTGTAGATGAACTAAAAAACCATCTAATTCTATCAAGCAATAGTACAAAACTGACACGATAAGATTAGATTATGATTCAACATGATAATCACTTAAATCTCTCTTGTTTACTAACCAATACAATAAAACTACCGCAAATTAACAGATATTTTAAAAAAACAAAAAAAAGAAGCAATAACTTGAACTTATATTAAAATGCAAACTAATTATAAATCTCACTGGTTGCAAACAAAATTTCACTTGTTAATAGAACGATACTGAATATTTCAACAAACCAAGCAGCTCCAAAACTCAGGCTATGTTTGGGTGCTAGAAATTTCAGAAAATAAAAATGAAAAAAAATGGTACAAAAACTTAAATTAATGGCGTGGTTTCACAGTTAACCCATAAATTGTTTAGCTTTCATTCTCATCCTTCACTATCCTTCAATCCAAAAAAAAACCTATATGAGTTTCAAATAAAATTACAAAGTAGATCAAGATAATGAATAGAAATAGGTTAAGGATCAAAGAACAGGTTGAAAATTTAAAATGTGCTAAGAAAATTCAAAAGTTATCTACACATATTAATAGTAGAACACAAAAGTTCAGTCTGATTACAACACTTCAGAAAAAAAAGAGAAAAAGAAAAATGAAATGGGTTTTCGAATGATGAACCTTTCTTGTGAGATGATCATAACGCTCATCACCCTGGTCATAAGAAACAAGGTTGGGCCAGAAGGAAGCACAAATAACAGTTGCAACAGCCATTAACCACAAAAAGAAAGCTGAAATGTCCACAACTGGCCTAATTGGAGAATACAATAGAACATCCACTGTAATAGAAAATGAATTTTTAGAAGCAGCTTTAAAGAATAGAAGATACAAAATAGGTAGAGATTAACAGAGACCGGAGTAAAGTATCCACAAACAGATAATGCATTTTTTTATAATGCACAGCCCGCATTTATTCAACAATTTTGGAAGCATATGAGGTAAAAAAAATGCAAATATACTAAAAAAATTACATAACATAAGATAATATAATGTGTTTATCAATTATATGATGGACGTAGTTATTCTTTCAAAGAAAATAAAATGTGTTTAGCAATAAGATTTCTTTACAATGATTGATGCAATCAATATAATTAATCAATATCAAATTACAAGGGTCTGGCACAACTTTAGCAAATTACGGAGGTTCGATAGAATCCTGGTGCATCTATGAAGGCTATTTCCCTATTCACAAAATTAAAAGTTTGAGGACAACATCAAGAAAGTCGAAAGATGCTCTTCAAAATTAAGTTATACTTCACAAATTTTTGAAAAAATATAAACATAATTTTGTTTGCCCAGATACACAAAACAAATGATGCAGATTAGCAGTACGTTTAGGGCTGTTGTTCCCTTCTACAAAGGTAATTGTCAAAATTGATGTAAGAATTAACAACATTTTGAAAGTTGCTGAGAAAATTAGAAATATTTTATTTTTTGAAAATAAGTGAGCAATAGTTTTCTTATAGCTACCACATACTCACAGATCTAGTTTAAAAAAACAGTTTTGCACCAAAAAAATTTCTAAGAAATAGCAATAAAATAAAAGCCAAATGAAAGTGTGGCAGTAGTCCGAAAAGTATAGTACAAAAATTACAACTAGAATCTTTCAAGAAATAATTTAGTTTAGGATAATAATATAAGCTATTTATAAGCATACTCCAGCATACTATTTGGGAATAAATGTATTCTTATGCAAACTAAACACCACCAAAATATAAAGAAGGTTTAACTGTTTTATGTTATGTGTTTTAAGATAACTTACTCTTGCCACCATTAGCCAGAGATTTCCTAATATTATCTCCCGCAGATTTTGGGATCATTATGACTGGAATTGTGATGCTATTGACATATTCATTTCCAGTGCAAACCATCTCGAAAAGTTCTGCAATAGGAAAAGAAACATATTTAATTTTACAAGATGCACATACTGTTAGGGTTGTAAACGAGCCGAGCTGGAGTGAGCTCAAGCTTGGCTCGTATTCGGCTTCTAAATTGCTCGTGCTCGAAATCAGCTCGTGAATATTGTGTTCATGTTCAACTCGATTAAAATATTCTTGTTCGTGTTCGGCTTGAAATTGACTCATTAAAATTAATTGAAAAAATAGATGTAGAGTGTTGGATTCAAACCTGGAACAAATCTACACAAAATAAGCCACATAACCACATTACCGCACGAGCTGTTATGATTTAAACTTAAATATAAATATATAAAATATATTATTATATAAATAATTATATGATTTTACTTATTCGAGCTAAAATGAGCCGAACATGAGATGTTCGTGAACAACGAACTTTTTTGACAGCCCTAAATATTGTCCAAGAATGTTTTGATCTAAATGCAACAAACAGACTAGTTAAAACCTTCATCATCATTAGCCACCATTAAGCCTGTTGCACCTGTAGACTGTGCAATTTTTGCCTTGTCGGTGAAGTCACAGTCACCGCGCATGGCCAATGCAATAGAATCAGATAACTGCAACAAAAAAAACCTTAACAAAAGATTGTATCTAAAATAGGAAACTTCAAATATAACGAAGGAAAAATTGCAAAATAAACACTGGAAGTAAAGTTCATTATACCTCATAAATTAAGTAATTCAATTAAAAAATATTACTAATTGTCCAATGCTAAGGAATATGACATTTTGCATATGTGAAGACAATCATAACTCATTTAATTCAAATATAGTTACTTGTGTAAATTATTTGGTCGGATGATCCCAATACACACTTACAGGACAACTTAGTTTCAAGTATGACCGAACAACATAAATAATAATAATATATCTTACTTTATACATGAATATCGAGTATTGAAATACAATCATCATTGTTGCCATTAGTCTTAATCCTAACTATTCGAGCATGCTTTATGAATCCATACTCTCCATTAGGTGATGTTTATTGATACATTTGGTGTTAAATATACCCTGTACAAATCCTCTTTATAAAATTTATATCCATATTAGCTTTGGCCAATCCATTTTCTTTTAAAATGGCTTGACATTAATTTTATTTATTAAGTTAATTAAGAGGGTATTTTCTATCATTTTCTATATATGTCTCGATACCTAAATCTATTTTTCATACCTTATCAAGAATAGAAGTCTCTCCCAACATTCCTCTATAAAAAGAATTTCTCGTCCTTCATAGTTTTCTTACACATCCGTCTAACATTCTCATTCATGGCATGGTGAAATTGAATATTAATAATTTTATTACAGCCAGAACATAGATCCATACAGCAAAACCAACATAATTGTAACTCTATGAAATTTACCACAAGTTCAGATGGTCTTCTTTAATCACATAATATAGTAAAGGTAATTCACTATTTTGACCACTAATCTTTAACTCAAGAAGTTACATCTTAATTTATATCCTCACTCTTTAATATAATAATATAGTATACTAAAACTTATCACATATAGGTATCACCATATTTTCTAGTAAAGATTGTTTGATCATGCTAAATCACACGCACCAAAAATGCATATGAAATATTTCATCTTATTCTATTAATCATATGCCCTCTATCTTCTAAACTGCTCATCCATTCAGCTAACTTCCCACTTCTACAGAGCCATACTAATTTATGTTATTTGTGAAAAGCATATGGTAAGTTACCACATTTTGTATAACATTTGTAAGCATGTCAGGGATAATATAAAATGGTACAAACTCAATGTTGTTCCTTGGCGATATCCTATAATGATTGAACATTATTTATGTGTTTAATCACTCTACAGCTATTAAGAATAGTCAGTGCTTCACATATAGAACATCAATGATTAAAATGTATCTGTTACCCGCACTTTTTTTCTTAACATGTGCAAATTCCATTTTATTGGTACTCGATCAAATGGCATCTTAAATCAATAAAAAAAATTAAGGATCACATTTATGTTGTTTGTACATTCCACTAATAGACTTAGCATGAAATTGCTCTATTTTAACAGTATGGAACCATATCTCGTGGATAACCATGATCATGACAAGTATTTGAGCCACAACATGATGCAGGTGCATCTTGTAGAGCCGCGGGATCAGGCCTTTTACAATTCTGATGGAAGCATTTCCGCAATACCAATTGCAGTATTTCTGCGTTACCGACTAAAGTATTTCAATGATATTGCAAATTGAGGAATTTTGTGATCACGGGAGGCACGTACTGCATGGTTCCAACCAGGTATTAATTTCTGTATGAATTATTTTCCTTTTCTAATTTTTCTTCCTATTTCATTATAACTAATTAAGGATATTTTATTATGTGCAATCCCGATTGAGGTGATTCAGCCATACTGATCACGGTATTTCCGCAAAATCGCAAAATCAAAGAATTGTGCGGTCGCAGGAGGCTTGTACTGCGCCATTCCAATCAATTATCAATTTTTGCATGATTTTTTTTCCTTTTTTGAATTTTCTTCCTATTTTATTATTTTTAATAAAGGACATTTCTATTATGAGACTATTTATGCATGCATTACACTATTTTGAGATTTGTTTGATTTTTTTTGTTTGTTGAATATTGTAATCTCTGTTTTCTATCTTAAGCAATATTGTATCATCTTCCTTTTACAAGTGGTGCGTCTGTAGCTATGTAGGAATTGGTGATGAATCTCACTTTCATCCGTACATCGCCTTTTCAAAACTCCCTTTATTGTTTTCAGCCATGAAAGCTGCCAAAACGATGCTTATCCCCATCTAAATGCATTTGAACTCGCATATTATCATTCCCTTGTCATTCCGCAACCTCCTCACTAAATCCCCTTCCTAGAACGTATCACAACAACTACATTATACGCCGCTATATCACTAACTTAAGTTTGTATAAATACCCCTCTAGCATTAAATGAGTACAAGCTGATCTCAAAATCACATCTTTGATCACACTTCCACCATGGTGAGCTTGGCATGTCTGAGAGAAGGTTTAAATCTCTATAAAATTGCCAATTTGAGTCAAACTAGTAAACCTAGAAAGAGGCAACCATAGGATCATGATAGGATTAACTTAAAACCCCTTAACCATTTCTCACTCATATTAATTCAAGCCTAAATACTAAAATTTGAGCTTAACTTACATCCTAAATCGAGACTACTCTCCAATGATAAAAAAAAGTAATTTATCATTAAGGTATGTGTCTATAAAAAATGTTTAAATCCAGATCTACATAAACATTTTAAGCTCAAAATAATTATTCTCATGCTCGCACACATCTCGAGAAGGTTTGAGGGGTTGCTTCTCAAAAGCAACCAACAATTGTCGCAAAAAATGATTTGGCAAAAATTGAGGAAAGGAATTTATTTAAAAGTTGCATGATGCAATAATGACTTGAATGCACTGCAAATGGTCATGGTATGGCTAAAGAGTTTGCATACACAAAAAGCTTACATCAAGGATCTGGTCAAGTCAACATGATGAATTAGTGTATGCTATTTGACAAAAATATATTTTTGATAGGTGAGATCACGTTTCAATGAAAAAATAGACTAATAGAAGAAAATTTAAAAAAATGAATAACTTTTGATTAGTCAAACTAATATTATATGCTTGACTTGAAACTCAAAAAAAATAAAAAATAAAAACTAATGCGTGCTGGAAAACCCGCAGCGGTAGAGTAATGGATTATCGTCTTAGCGTTGTACGAGAATTCAACACTCATACAGATGAAAAAGAAAAAAAAAAGAAGCAGTGATGACTCTAGAAATTTTTATGTGGAAAACCCGGAAATGGAAAAAACCACGGGATCTGGCCCAATTGCAAAAATTCACTATTGATTGATTATTCAGAGACCCCTTGTCCCACAGACGGAAAAGAGTTACTAGTTTTCCAAGTTATAACGTCGACTGACGGCGTCTAGTTAGCGGTAGTAGACGGTAGTCGATGACGGTCGACGGAGGTCAGCGTGATCACTCCCAGTGCCACACCATCAACCTGCGACCTTCGTCCATGGATCCAAGCACGAACCGTCGCATAGTTTCACCTGCGGCGATCCGTAGCTCTTCCAACCGTAAGATTCATTAGGCCTTTGACTCACCACCTAATCGGATGGTGATTGAGGGTTCTGTCACCACCTTCCCGACTTATAAATAGGTGATCCTCGACACTCTTTGACACGCTCACACTCGAACAGAGAGGCAGACATCCCACTATTCTCCACTGCTCCGAGGAAGAAGGAAGTTCTCTGGCGAGCCTCCTCCCCTTTGGTCAACCTCCTCCCCTCGGTCTGCCTCCTCTCCGGTAAGCTTCTCTTTCCTCTTTTAATTTAAGAATTTATTTTCGTAAGTCTAGTTAGGCTAGGTTAACCCGTTCAAAAGCTTTGGATTAGGCCTGGGTTTGACTCGACTCGGGTCGATCCGAACCTAGCCTAACTCTAACCGACTTAGGCTTAACCCTAACCCAGAAATAGGCTCAAACCTAACGTAAGTCAATCCCTAAACACTAATCCAACTTAGGTTTAACTCTAATCTAAGAACAAGCCCAAACCCTAACCTAACCTAATTTGAACCAAATCCTGACCCAGAAATAGGCTCAAACCCTAAACTAAGTCAAACCCTAACCTAACCAAAATCTACCCCAAACCCTAACCCAACCAAAACCGAAACCAAAACCCAAACCCAAACTCAAACCCAGACCCTAACCTAACCTATACCAAACTAAAACCATAAGCTAACCTAACCTAACCAAACCCAAACTCTAAACTAGCTAAACAAAACCCTAACCTAACCTAAACCAAGCCCAAACCCAAACCCTAACCCTAACTTAACTAAACCAAACCCTAACGACGTGACCCAACTTGGGCCTAATCTGATCCAACTCGGGCCAGACCCAACCCAGCCCCGGGCCCGATCTAACCCAGGCCCAGGCCCGATCTAACCCAGGCCCGGGCCAGATCTAACCTAGCCTCGGGCCCAACCTATCCCAGCCCCAATCCAACCTAAGTTAACCCAAGTCAAGCTAAGCCAACCTAAGCCAACCTAAGTCAACCCAAGGTAACCCAAGTCAACTTAGGTCAGCCCAGGTCTAACCTCGGTCAACCCCATCTAAGCTCAATCTTGAACTGACCCAAGCTATAAACCTAGTTTACCTCAGGTCAATCCTAACTCAATTCTAATCTAAGGCTAAATAAGCATTGCTTGTTTCGCTCATGTGTTATATTTTGTTTCGTGTGTAATTTTAAAATAAAAATACAAAAAAAATACATAAAACAAAAAAGAAAGATGAAAACCTCCCATGAGATGGATTTTACTACAAACAAAAATAAATCTAAAAAATTAAACTCAAAACTTAGAAAAAACTTTAATTTTCAACATGACCAGCAAACCTAGGAACTGAAACAAGTCCATAAATTAAATACTGAACCTCAAATAATATTTAAAAAATAAAAAGATAGAGAACGAAAACAAAACCTAAGTAGATCTGACATTAACCTTAAGTTAGCTAACTTAGACATCAAACCGAGGACCATACACTTAGTCTGAGTAAAAAGTTTAGATTAGTTTAATAGATATTTTAGTTAGTGTTAAGGACTAAGACATACAAAATAACAAACCAACCCTTTGAGACTAGAGAGAATATCTTAGAATGTAGTAACTTATGGTTACTGAAGAAGGTTTTTCAAATAACATTGAAACTATGAATCCTCCATGCTCTGACATTCAAGGGGGGTTACTAGTTATGAAGTTGGTTATAATTGGCGGATACCAATATTCCCAAGACGACATAAAATCATGGGCATCTTGACCAGGGACATTATTCCCAAAGCCTATGTTAGTCCACCCTTTAAAATTCTTGATAGTCTAAGGTTTCACTTCTCATCTATAAATCCTTTTTTACCTAACTCTGTCCTTAGCTTAGAGATTCCAATCATTTTCTGTCAGTCAAATCAATTATTCCTAATTCAAATCAAGACCTGATCAGTTCAAACTCATTATCAATCCTTTACAACTTTCAATCATCACTTTTCGACTATAGACCCCCTAAATCAAATGGTCGAACCCCTTCATTCGGGCTTTTCCCATGACACGTCATCGAATTTTAAATCACATTCCTTTGAGCTTAACTATTTCAATTTGGATCTTCCAATTAACTACAATCACTCTAATCATGAAAGTCCGACCTCTGAAAATTTGATTTTTAAATTAATCTACAGTTTTCTTTAAGACTCATGGCTCTAGAGATATAATTAACTACGAGGGCTTATCGAATTGTAAGTCACGTTCCTTTGAGCTTAACTCTTTCAATTTGGATCCTCCATTTAACTGCAATTACTCTAATCATGAAAGTCCGACCTCTGATAATTTGACTTGTACATTAATCTAGAGTTTTTTTAGGATTCATGGCTCTAGAGATATAATTAGCTACGAAAGCTTGCCCTTGTAAGAAACAAGACCCAAAAACTAAAATAAACCTTATCTTAACGCGTAAGATCAGAGAAAATATTTGGTTCCGTAGACTGGTGAAGGCTTTCATCCTCTGAGATATCATACTCATTTATTTAAGGTAATATTTTCTACTCTTGGGAAGATATATTATTTTTCAAAATGTCATGCCCGAGCATCTAGATGAAAGTCTTCCAAAATTTGTATGGTGCATGGAGACAAACAAAAATCCCTCACCAAGGATTTTTTTTTTTTTCCAACTCCGTTGGGGACTCGTTTTTTCCTCCATTTTTTATAATGAGCCAGTTTATTATTTATCAGTACTATTTATATCCTTTACAGATTCAAACAACTATTCTTATGGTTGGGCTTTCCATTTTGGAATGGGCACCAAATTTACCTGAATTTTGGACCCCACGTTATATCCTCAACTCTAAGCCATAGACCTCTCATTTAAACTCTGTTTAATGAGTAGGTTTTAGGATTTTCTCATTTAGACGACTTTGTATGTAATTCTGCAGCTTAATTTAGTTTAGAGCCTCTTAATTTCTTTGTTCAATTTTGGCTCTATCATTTACTAATTTTTACTCAAAATAAATCTTTCAATCTGAAATCTTTTGAGAATAAATTTGAAACAAAACTCAACATTTCAAACTAAAATTGAAATATGTTTAAAGCTAAAAATCTCTTAAAACAAAAAAAATAATAATAAACTAAATAAATGAAACTAAAAACTTCAAGCTGAAAAAAAAAAAATTAAAAAAACAAAAACATTTCCTCGCTCACCTCATGGACAGGGTCCAATCTTAAATTCCTTAATTGAGTTCCCTTTCAAATAAATTTATTCTTAAATTTAGAGATTTAAGTGTAGATTTCCTAGTAGCATCTTTCTGTGTATCTCTATTGAAGAAAAATGTCAATCCTCGAAGTACCTCCCAGTTGATTCGAAGAATGTCCGAGGTAAACCTATTGATGAAATGTTATGTAAATTGGAAACTAGCATCAAACCTCTCAAAGAAGAAGATGAAATTTTAGAAGCTTCAGAAGCGATTGCCATCATTATGATGATTGAGACTACAGTTTCACCGAGAAAATGATAAGAAAAGGATGTTGATTTATAAGATGTTTTGGTTGAAGGTGTTGTACCGAACAGTCTGACAAATTTTGGATCAACTACAACAACGAGATGAACGAATAGCAAGATTGGAGGAAAAACATAGATGAAGTTATGAATATTATCCCGATGAATCAAAATCTAGTCCCGCTGCCAGTAGCTGCAAGTCTTTTAAATCAAATAAAATAGAAGGATGAACATATAATGAGATTGAATAAAAAGATAGAAGACGTTGTGAATGTTATCCCAACTAATCAAAATTTAGCTCTAATGTCAGTACCTATATACTCTCGGGATGTTAGGATTAAAATAAATTTTATATCACAACCAAAATGACAATAACTGTATGAGCCTAAAAGACAGAAAATGTAAACTTGCATTCGAAAAAAGGAAGAACCAAGTATACCAATTCAAAAATGAAGCCGTCAAAGACATGTTCAAGAATCTTTCTAAGAATCCTAGCTTTAAACTCCCCTTGCCTCGCAAACCTAAAGAAGTGGAAAAAGATGGAGGTCCAAATTATTATTTGTTCAATAGGATGCTCGACCACATAATTGAATAATGTTTCACTTTAAAGACTGGCTAGAAAGGAAACACAACGATGGAACTACAGTAATCCCTAGAGAATATCTGCGAGAACCAGCACAAAGCTCTGTCAATATTGTCTCTGGTGAAAACATGAAATCACTTTGCACCTAAGCAAAAGAAGAAGAATGGAATGTCGTTCTGTCCGAGACCCCCTATAAAAT
>JXCR01119039.1:17649-57703 GCA_002079205.1 Phalaenopsis hybrid cultivar
ATTAGATTATGATTCAACATGATAATCACTTAAATCTCTCTTGTTTACTAACCAATACAATAAAACTACCGCAAATTAACAGATATTTTAAAAAAACAAAAAAAAGAAGCAATAACTTGAACTTATATTAAAATGCAAACTAATTATAAATCTCACTGGTTGCAAACAAAATTTCACTTGTTAATAGAACCATACTGAATATTTCAACAAACCAAGCAGCTCCAAAACTCAGGCTATGTTTGGGTGCTAGAAATTTCAGAAAATAAAAATGAAAAAAAATGGTCCAAAAACTTAAATTAATGGCGTGGTTTCACAGTTAACCCATAAATTGTTTAGCTTTCATTCTCATCCTTCACTATCCTTCAATCCAAAAAAAAAACCTATATAAGTTTTCAAATAAAATTAGAAAGTAGATCAAGATAATGAATAGAAATAGGTTAAGGATCAAAGAAGAGGTTGAAAATTTAAAATGTGCTAAGAAAATTCAAAAGTTATCTACACATATTAATAGTAAAACACATAAGTTCACTCTCTGATTACAACACTTCAGAAAAAAAAGAGAAAAAGAAAAATGAAACGGGTTTTCAAATGATGAACCTTTCTTGTGAGATGATCATAACGCTCATCACCCTGGTCATAAGAAACAAGGTTGGGCCAGANGTCTGATTACAACACTTCAGAAAAAAAAGAAAGAGAAAAATGAAATGGGTTTTCGAATGATGAACCTTTCTTGTGAGATGATCATAACGCTCATCACCCTGGTCATAAGAAACAAGGTTGGGCCAGAAGGAAGCACAAATAACAGTTGCAACAGCCATTAACCACAAAAAGAAAGCTGAAATGTCCACAACTGGCCTAATTGGAGAATACAATAGAACATCCACTGTAATAGAAAATGAATTTTTAGAAGCAGCTTTAAAGAATAGAAGATACAAAATAGGTAGAGATTAACAGAGACCGGAGTAAAGTATCCACAAACAGATAATGCATTTTTTTATAATGTACAGCCCGCATTTATTCAACAATTTTGGAAGCATATGAGGTAAAAAAAATGCAAATATACTAAAAAAATTACATAACATAAGATAATATAATGTGTTTATCAATTATATGATGGACGTAGTTATTCTTTCAAAGAAAATAAAATGTGTTTAGCAATAAGATTTCTTTACAATGATTGATGCAATCAATATAATTAATCAATATCAAATNGCAATTATGTGATGGACGTAGTTATTCTTTCAAAGAAAATATTGAGCAATAAGATAATAAAATGTGTTTAGCAATAAGATTTCTTTACAATGATTGATGCAATCAATATAATTAATCAATATCAAATTACAAGGGTCTGGCACAACTTTAGCAAATTACGGAGGCTCGATGGAATCCTGGTGCATCTATGAAAGCTATTTCCCCATTCACAAAATTAAAAGTTTGAGGACAACATCAAGAAAGTCGAAAGATGCTCTTCAAAATTAAGTTATACTTCACAAATTTTTGAAAAAATATAAACATATTTTTGTTTGCCCAGACACACAAAACAAATGATGCAGATTAGCGGTACGTTTAGGGCTGTCGTTCCCTTCTACAAAGGTAATTGTCAAAATTGATGTAAGAATTAACAACATTTTGAAAGTTGCTGAGAATATTAGAAATATTTTATTTTTTGAAAATAAGTGAGCAATAGTTTTCTTATAGCTACCACATACTCACAGATCTAGTTTAAAAAAACAGTTTTGCACCAAAAAACTTTCTAAGAAATAGCAATAAAATAAAAGCCAAATGAAAGTGTGGCAGTAGTCCGAAAAGTATGGTACAAAAATTACAACTAGAATCTTTCAAGAAATAATGTAGTTTAGGATAATAATATAAGCTATTTATAAGCATACTCCAGCATACTACTTGGGAATAAATGTATTCTTATGCAAACTAAACACCACCAAAATATAAAGAAGGTTTAACCGTTTTATGTTATGTGTTTTAAGATAACTTACTCTTGCCACCATTAGCCAGAGATTTCCTAATCTTATCTCCCGCAGATTTTGGTATCATTATGACTGGAATTGTGATGCTATTGACATATTCATTTCCAGTGCAAACCATCTCGAAAAGTTCTGCAATAGGAAAAGAAACATATTTAATTTTACAAGATGCACATACAGTTAGGGTTGTAAACGAGCCGAGCTGGAGTGAGCTCAGGCTTGGCTCGTATTCGGCTTATAAATTGCTCGTGCTCGAAATCAGCTCGTGAATATTGTGTTCGTGTTCAACTCGATTAAAATATTCTTGTTCGTGTTCGGCTTGAAATTGACTCATTAAAATTAATTGAAAAAAANATTTTGTTTGCCCAGATACACAAAACAAATGATGCAGATTAGCAGTACGTTTAGGGCTGTTGTTCCCTTCTACAAAGGTAATTGTCAAAATTGATGTAAGAATTAACAACATTTTGAAAGTTGCTGAGAATATTAGAAATATTTTATTTTTTGAAAATAAGTGAGCAATAGTTTTCTTATAGCTACCACATACTCACAGATCTAGTTTAAAAAAACAGTTTTGCACCAAAAAAATTTCTAAGAAATAGCAATAAAATAAAAGCCAAATGAAAGTGTGGCAGTAGTCCGAAAAGTATAGTACAAAAATTACAACTAGAATCTTTCAAGAAATAATTTAGTTTAGGATAATAATATAAGCTATTTATAAGCATACTCCAGCATACTATTTGGGAATAAATGTATTCTTATGCAAACTAAACACCACCAAAATATAAAGAAGGTTTAACTGTTTTATGTTATGTGTTTTAAGATAACTTACTCTTGCCACCATTAGCCAGAGATTTCCTAATATTATCTCCCGCAGATTTTGGGATCATTATGACTGGAATTGTGATGCTATTGACATATTCATTTCCAGTGCAAACCATCTCGAAAAGTTCTGCAATAGGAAAAGAAACATATTTAATTTTACAAGATGCACATACAGTTAGGGTTGTAAACGAGCCGAGCTGGAGTGAGCTCAAGCTTGGCTCGTATTCGGCTTCTAAATTGCTCGTGCTCGAAATCAGCTCGTGAATATTGTGTTCATGTTCAACTCGATTAAAATATTCTTGTTCGTGTTCGGCTTGAAATTGACTCATTAAAATTAATTGAAAAAATAGATGTAGAGTGTTGGATTCAAACCTGGAACAAATCTACACAAAATAAGCCACATAACCACATTACCGCACGAGCTGTTATGATTTAAACTTAAATATAAATATATAAAATATATTATTATATAAATAATTATATGATTTTACTTATTCGAGCTAAAATGAGCCGAACATGAGATGTTCGTGAACAACGAACTTTTTTGACAGCCCTAAATATTGTCCAAGAATGTTTTGATCTAAATGCAACAAACAGACTAGTTAAAACCTNATAGATTCAGAGTGTTGGATTCAAACCTGGAACAAATCTACACAAAAGAAGCCACATAACCACAATACCGCACGAGCTGTTATGATTTAAACTTAAATATAAATATATAAAATATATTATTATATAAATAATTATATTATTTTTCTTAATTCGAGCTAAAATGAGCCAAACATGAGATGTTCGTGAACAACAAGCTTTTTTGACAGCCCTAAATATTGTCCAAGAATGTTTTGATCTAAATGCAACAAACAGACTAGTTAAAACCTTCATCATCATTAGCCACCATTAAGCCTGTTGCACCTGTAGACTGTGCAATTTTTGCCTTGTCGGTGAAGTCACAGTCGCCGCGCATGGCCAATGCAATAGAATCAGATAACTGCAACAAAAAAAACCTTAACAAAAGATTGTATCTAAAATAGGAAACTTCAAATATAACGAAGGAAAAATTGCAAAATAAACACTGGAAGTAAAGTTCATTATACCTCATAAATTAAGTAATTCAATTAAAAAATATTACTAATTGTCCAATGCTAAGGAATATGACATTTTGCATATGTGAAGACAATCATAACTCATTTAATTCAAATATAGTTACTTTTGTAAATTATTTGGTCGGATGATCCCAATTCACACTTACAGGACAACTTAGCTTCAAGTATGACCGAACAACATAAATAATAATAATATATCTTACTTTATACATGAATATCGAGTATTGAAATACAATCATCATTGTTGCCATTAGTCTTATCCTAACTATTCGAGCATGCTTTATGAATTCATACTCTCCATTAGGTGATGTTTATTAATACATTTGGTGTTAAATATACCCTGTACAAATCCTCTTTATAAAATTTATATCCACATTAGCTTTGGCCAATCCATTTTCTTTTAAAATGGCTTGACATTAATTTTATTTATTAAGTTAATTAAGAGGGTATTTTCTATCATTTTCTATATATGTCTCGACACCTAAATCTATTTTTCATACCTTATCAAGAATAGAAGCCTCTCCCAACATTCCTCTATAGAATTTCTCGTCCTTCATAGTTTTCTTACACATCCATCTAACATTCTCATTCATGGCATGGTGAAATTGAATATTAATAGTTTTATTACAGCCAGAACATAGATCCATACAGCAAAACCAACATAATTGTAACTCTATGAAATTTACCACAAGTTCAGATGGTCTTCTTTAATCACATAATATAGTAAAGGTAATTCACTATTTTGACCACTAATCTTTAACTCAAGAAGTTACATCTTAATTTATATCCTCACTCTTTAATATAATAATATAGTATACTAAAACTTATCACATATAGGTATCACCATATTTTCTAGTAAAGATTGTTTGATCATGCTAAATCACACGCACCAAAAATGCATATGAAATATTTCATCTTATTCTATTAATCATATGCCCTCTATCTTCTAAACTGCTCATCCATTCAGCTAACTTCCCACTTCTACAGAGCCATAATAATTTATGTTATTTGTGAAAAGCATATGGTAAGTTACCACATTTTGTATAACATTTGTAAGCATGTCAGGGATAATATAAAATGGTACAAACTCAACGTTGTTCCTTGGCGATATCCTATAATGATTGAACATTATTTATGTGTTTAATCACTCTACAGCTATTAAGAATAGTCAGTGCTTCACATATAGAACATCAATGATTAAAATGTATCTGTTACCCGCACTTTTTTTCTTAACATGTGCAAATTCCATTTTATTGGTACTCGATCAAATGGCATCTTAAATCAATAAAATAAATTAAGGATCACATTTATGTTGTTTGTACATTCCACTAATAGACTTAGCATGAAATTGCTCTATTTTAACAGTATGGAACCATATCTCGTGGATAACCATGATCATGACAAGTATTTGAGCCACAACATGATGCAGGTGCATCTTGTAGAGCCGCGGGATCGGGCCTTCTACAATTCTGATGGAATCATTTCCGCAATACCAATTGCAGTATTTTTGCGTTACCGACTAAAGTATTTCAATGATATTGCAGATTGAGGAATTTTGTGATCGCGGGAAGCTCGTACTGCATGGTTCCAACCAGGTATTAATTTCTGTATGAATTATTTTCCTTTTCTAATTTTTCTTCCTATTTCATTATTACTAATTAAGGATATTTTATTATGTGCAATCCCGATTGAGGTGATTTAGACATACTGATCACGGTATTTCCGCAAAAATCGCAAAATCAAAGAATTGTGCGGTCGCAGGAGGCTTGTACTGCGCCATTCCAATCAATTATCAATTTTTGCCTGATTTTTTTTCCTTTTTTGAATTTTCTTCCTATTTTGTTATTTTTAATAAAGGACATTTCTACTAAGAGACTATTTATGCATGTATTACACTATTTTGAGACTTGTTTGATTTTTTTTGTTTGTTGAATATTGTAATCTCTGTTTTCTATCTTAAGAAATATTGTATCATCTTCCTTTTACAAGTGGTGCGTCTGTAGCTATGTAGGAATTGGTGATGAATCTCACTTTCATCCGTACATCGCCTTTTCAAAACTCCCTTTATTGTTTTCAGCCATGAAAGCTGCCAAAACGATGCTTATCCCCATCTAAATGCATTTGAACTCGCATATTATCATTCCCTTGTCATTCCGCAACCTCCTCACTAAATCCCCTTCCTAGAACGTATCACAACAACTACATTATACGCCGCTATATCACTAACTTAAGTTTGTATAAATACCCCTCTAGCATTAAATGAGTACAAGCTGATCTCAAAATCACATCTTTGATCACACTTCCACCATGGTGAGCTTGGCATGTCTGAGAGAAGGTTTAAATCTCTATAAAATTGCCAATTTGAGTCAAACTAGTAAACCTAGAAAGAGGCAACCATAGGATCATGATAGGATTAACTTAAAACCCCTAACCATTTCTCACTCATATTAATTCAAGCCTAAATACTAAAATTTGAGCTTAAGTTACATCCTAAATCGAGACTACTCTCCAATGATAAAAAAAAGTAATTTATCATTGAGGTATGTGTCTATAAAAAATGTTTAAATCCAAATCTACATAAACATTTTAAGCTCAAAATAATTATTCTCATGCTCGCACACATCTCGAGAAGGTTTGAGGGGTTGCTTCTCAAAAACAACCAACAATTGTCGCAAAAAATGATTTGGCAAAAATTGAGGAAAGGAATTTATTTAAAAGCTGCATGATGCAATAATGACTTGAATGCACTGCAAATGGTCATGGTATGGCTAAATAGTTTGCATACACAAAAAGCTTACATCAAGGATCTGGTCATGTCAACATGATGAATTAGTGTATGTTATTTGACAAAGATATATTTTTGATAGGTGAGATCACGTTTCAATGAAAAAATAGATTAATAGAAGAAAATTTAAAAAAATGAATAACTTTTGATTAGTCAAACTAATATTATATGCTTGACTTGAAACTCTAAAAAAATAAACAATAAAAACTAATGCGTGCTGGAAAACCCGCAGCGGTAGAGTAATGGATTATCGTCTTAGTGTTGTACGAGAATTCAACACTCATACAGATGAAAAAGAAAAAAAAAAGAAGCAGTGATGACTCTAGAAATTTTTACGTGGAAAACCCGGAAAGGAAAAAAACCACGGGATCTGGCCCAATTGCAAAAATTCACTATTGATTGATTATTCAGAAACCCCTTGTCCCACAGACGGAAAAGAGTTACTAGTTTTCCAAGTTATAACTTTGACTGACGACGTCTACTCAGCGGTAGTAGACGGTAGTCGATGACGGTCGACGGAGGTCAGCGTGATCACTCCCAGTGCCACACCATCAACCTGCGACCTTCGTCCATGGATCCAAGCATGAACCGTCGCATAGTTTCACCTGCGGCGATCCGTAGCTCTTCAAACCGTAAGATTCATTAGGCCTTTGACTCACCACCTAATTGGATGGTGATTGAGGGTTCTGTCACCACCTTCCCGACTTATAAATAGGTGATCCTCGACACTCTTTGACACGCTCACACTCGAACAGAGAGACAGACATCCCACTATTCTCCACTGCTCCGAGGAAGAAGGAAGTTCTCTGGCGAGCCTCCTCCCCTTTGGTCAACCTCCTCCCCTCGGTCTGCCTCCTCTCCGGTAAGCTTNGTGTAAATTATTTGGTCGGATGATCCCAATACACACTTACAGGACAACTTAGTTTCAAGTATGACCGAACAACATAAATAATAATAATATATCTTACTTTATACATGAATATCGAGTATTGAAATACAATCATCATTGTTGCCATTAGTCTTATCCTAACTATTCGAGCATGCTTTATGAATCCATACTCTCCATTAGGTGATGTTTATTGATACATTTGGTGTTAAATATACCCTGTACAAATCCTCTTTATAAAATTTATATCCATATTAGCTTTGGCCAATCCATTTTCTTTTAAAATGGCTTGACATTAATTTTATTTATTAAGTTAATTAAGAGGGTATTTTCTATCATTTTCTATATATGTCTCGATACCTAAATCTATTTTTCATACCTTATCAAGAATAGAAGTCTCTCCCAACATTCCTCTATAAAAAGAATTTCTCGTCCTTCATAGTTTTCTTACACATCCGTCTAACATTCTCATTCATGGCATGGTGAAATTGAATATTAATAATTTTATTACAGCCAGAACATAGATCCATACAGCAAAACCAACATAATTGTAACTCTATGAAATTTACCACAAGTTCAGATGGTCTTCTNCTTTGACTCGACTCGGGTCGATCCAAACCTAGCCTAACTCTAACCGACTTAGGCTCAACCCTAACCCAGAAATAGGCTCAAACCTAACGTAAGTCAATCCCTAAACACTAATCCAATTTAGGTTTAACTCTAATCTAAGAACAAGCCCAAACCCTAACCTAACCTAATTTAAACCAAATCCTGACCCAAAAATAGGCTCAAACCCTAAAATAAGCCAAACCCTAACCTAACCAAAATCTACCCCAAACCCTAACCCAACCAAAACCAAAACCCAAACCCAAACTCAAACCCAGACCCAGACCCTAACCTAACCTATACCAAACTAAAACCATAAGCTAACCTAACCTAACCAAACCCAAACTAGCTAAACAAAACCCTAACCTAACCTAAACCAAACCCAAACCCTAACTTAACTAAACCAAACCCTAACCCAACCCAGGTTCGACGTGACCCAACTTGGGCCTAATCTGATCCAACTCGGGCCAGACCCAACCCAGCCCCGGGACCGATCTAACCCAGGCCCGGGCCAGATCTAACCTAGCCTCGGGCCCAACCTATCCCAGCCCCAATCCAACCTAAGTTAACCCAAGCCAACCTAAGCCAACCTAAGCCAACCTAAGTCAACCCAAGCCAACCCAAGGTAACCCAAGTCAACTTAGGTCAGCCCAGGTCTAACCTCGGTCAACCCCATCTAAGCTCAATCTTGAACTGACCCAAGCTATAAACCTAGTTTACCTCAGGTCAATCCTAACTCAATTCTAATCTAAGGCTAAATAAGCATTGCTTGTTTCGCTTATGTGTTATATTTTGTTTCGTGTGTAATTTTAAAATAAAAATACAAAAAAAAATACATAAAACAAAAAAGAAAGATGAAAACCTCCCATGAGATGGATTTTACTACAAACAAAAATAAATCTAAAAAATTAAACTCAAAACTTAGAAAAAGCTTTAATTTTCAACATGACCAGCAAACCTAGGAACTGAAACAAGTCCATGAATTAAATACTGAACCTCAAATAATATTTAAAAAATAAAAAGATAGAGAACAAAAACAAAACCTAAGTAGATCTGACATTAACCTTAAGTTAGCTAACTTAGACATCAAACCGAGGACCATACACTTAGTCTGAGTAAAAAGTTTAGATTAGTTTAATAGATATTTTAGTTAGTGTTAAGGACTAAGACATACAAAATAACAAACCAATCCTTTGAGACTAGAGAGAATATCTTAGAATGAAGTAACTTATGGTTACTGACGAAGGTTTTTCAAATAACTTTGAAACTATGAATCCTCCATGCTCTGACATTCAAGGGGGGTTCTTAGTTATGAAGTTGGTTATAATTGACGGATACCAATATTCCCAAGACGACATAAAATCATGGGCATCTTGACCAGGGACATTATTCCCAAAGCCTATGTTAGTCCACCCTTTAAAATTCTTGATAGTCTAAGGTTTCACTTCTCATCTATAAATCCTTTTTTACCTAACTCTGTCCTTAGCTTAGAGATTCCAATCATTTTCTGTGAGTCAAATCAATTATTCCTAATTCAAATCAAGACCTGATCAGTTCAAACTCATTATCAATCCTTTACAACTTTCAATCATCACTTTTCGACTATAGACCCCCTAAATCAAATGGTCGAACCCCTTCATTCGGGCTTTTCCCATGACACGTCATCGAATTTTAAATCACATTCCTTTGAGCTTAACTATTTCAATTTGGATCTTCCAATTAACTACAATCACTCTAATCATGAAAGTCCGACCTCTGAAAATTTGATTTTTAAATTAATCTACAGTTTTCTTTAAGACTCATGGCTCTAGAGATATAATTAACTACGAGGGCTTATCGAATTGTAAGTCACGTTCCTTTGAGCTTAACTCTTTCAATTTGGATCCTCCATTTAACTGCAATTACTCTAATCATGAAAGTCCGACCTCTGATAATTTGACTTGTACATTAATCTAGAGTTTTTTTAGGATTCATGGCTCTAGAGATATAATTAGCTACGAAAGCTTGCCCTTGTAAGAAACAAGACCCAAAAACTAAAATAAACCTTATCTTAACGCGTAAGATCAGAGAAAATATTTGGTTCCGTAGACTGGTGAAGGCTTTCATCCTCTGAGATATCATACTCATTTATTTAAGGTAATATTTTCTACTCTTGGGAAGATATATTATTTTTCAAAATGTCATGCCCGAGCATCTAGATGAAAGTCTTCCAAAATTTGTATGGTGCATGGAGACAAACAAAAATCCCTCACCAAGGATTTTTTTTTTTTTCCAACTCCGTTGGGGACTCGTTTTTTCCTCCATTTTTTATAATGAGCCAGTTTATTATTTATCAGTACTATTTATATCCTTTACAGATTCAAACAACTATTCTTATGGTTGGGCTTTCCATTTTGGAATGGGCACCAAATTTACCTGAATTTTGGACCCCACGTTATATCCTCAACTCTAAGCCATAGACCTCTCATTTAAACTCTGTTTAATGAGTAGGTTTTAGGATTTTCTCATTTAGACGACTTTGTATGTAATTCCGCAGCTTAATTTAGTTTAGAGCCTCTTAATTTCTTTGTTCAATTTTGGCTCTATCATTTACTAATTTTTACTCAAAATAAATCTTTCAATCTGAAATCTTTTGAGAATAAATTTGAAACAAAACTCAACATTTCAAACTAAAATTGAAATATGTTTAAAGCTAAAAATCTCTTAAAACAAAAAAAATAATAATAAACTAAATAAATGAAACTAAAAACTTCAAGCTGAAAAAAAAAAAATTAAAAAAACAAAAACATTTCCTCGCTCACCTCATGGACAGGGTCCAATCTTAAATTCCTTAATTGAGTTCCCTTTCAAATAAATTTATTCTTAAATTTAGAGATTTAAGTGTAGATTTCCTAGTAGCATCTTTCTGTGTATCTCTATTGAAGAAAAATGTCAATCCTCGAAGTACCTCCCAGTTGATTCGAAGAATGTCCGAGGTAAACCTATTGATGAAATGTTATGTAAATTGGAAACTAGCATCAAACCTCTCAAAGAAGAAGATGAAATTTTAGAAGCTTCAGAAGCGATTGCCATCATTATGATGATTGAGACTACAGTTTCACCGAGAAAATGATAAGAAAAGGATGTTGATTTATAAGATGTTTTGGTTGAAGGTGTTGTACCGAACAGTCTGACAAATTTTGGATCAACTACAACAACGAGATGAACGAATAGCAAGATTGGAGGAAAAACATAGATGAAGTTATGAATATTATCCCGATGAATCAAAATCTAGTCCCGCTGCCAGTAGCTGCAAGTCTTTTAAATCAAATAAAATAGAAGGATGAACATATAATGAGATTGAATAAAAAGATAGAAGACGTTGTGAATGTTATCCCAACTAATCAAAATTTAGCTCTAATGTCAGTACCTATATACTCTCGGGATGTTAGGATTAAAATAAATTTTATATCACAACCAAAATGACAATAACTGTATGAGCCTAAAAGACAGAAAATGTAAACTTGCATTCGAAAAAAGGAAGAACCAAGTATACCAATTCAAAAATGAAGCCGTCAAAGACATGTTCAAGAATCTTTCTAAGAATCCTAGCTTTAAACTCCCCTTGCCTCGCAAACCTAAAGAAGTGGAAAAAGATGGAGGTCCAAATTATTATTTGTTCAATAGGATGCTCGACCACATAATTGAATAATGTTTCACTTTAAAGACTGGCTAGAAAGGAAACACAACGATGGAACTACAGTAATCCCTAGAGAATATCTGCGAGAACCAGCACAAAGCTCTGTCAATATTGTCTCTGGTGAAAACATGAAATCACTTTGCACCTAAGCAAAAGAAGAAGAATGGAATGTCGTTCTGTCCGAGACCCCCTATAAAATTAAAAATCAAATCAATCGATTGCCAACATTCTACATGTAATTCATTTGACAAAAAATAATTTTAATATAACCAAATCTTAGTTCAAATTTTGTTAATGATTTTGTCATCAAATTTTTTTGAAACTTTTTTTAATTGCAATATAGTTGATGTTAGTACTTTTGATTTTTATAAAGAAAAGATTGTTGTCAAGCGTTAATGCAATAAAATTATGTTCTAGTCTTCTTAAATTTTATGATTATCTGAAAAATATTCCTTAACATAAGGTTGACCGCTTAAAATATCTAAGATGATGTTTGAAACCCCTCATTGTATATGTCTAAAACAAGTATAAGGACTGGTTTTATAATTTATACCAAACTCATTTCTCGTTGGAGACAACTATTTCGACATCTAAAAAAGAGAAGCTCTAAGTACCAATAGATTTGAATAGATCTGTCACAAATTTTTCTACATTTATGGTGACAAATATCTTATCACGTAAGAGGGAAGCTAAAACACAAATATAGTTTTGGGAATATATCTTTACGAAATATTCCTTTACAATATATGTTTGAAAAATGTTAAAGTCAAACATAATGATTTAGCTCATAAAAACTGTGACAACATTTCTTAAGGAAATTCTAGGAATCCTATTCCTTTAATTAAAAAATTATCATTATTATGACTTCTTTGTGATGACTGATCCATTTGCCGACTTTACATTCATGTTAATGTGATTCATTCAAGTTATCTTGAAACTCTCTGGAATTGAGTCAAGTCAAATTGACACTTTCATTTACAAACATCTTTTAAAACCATTTTGAGAATATCTTGAAATTAAATAATATTCTTCAAAGAAATAAAAAAAAGGTGGATGAAGGAACAGAAAAGATGTTATCTCATAGTAACAATGATCTTCATGCAGTATTTTGGCAATTGCGCTACTTTCTAAACATATGAGTAGGTGAAGAAATCATGAGAAGTACCACTGGATAAAGACAAAACACCGACTACGAAAGTTGCTTCACCAAACTTGAATAGAGCGCCTATAATGCATATTGACTTGGAATCCAACTAGCAAAACGAGTATTGCACTGAAGATTGGTCTATTACTCTAACGAAAGTAAGAATCTTGTAATAAAGGAAATAGGGGAAGAGAAAAGAACACTTGATCAATCCATTCACCAAGAAAATAGTACATATATCCCCGATAAAAAATATTGATAGAAACAACATCCTGAGGGAGATAAATGTTTAAATCTAAATTATTCATATTTAAGAGATAATTCAATTTGGCGTATCTTTGCTCCAAATTTCCCATCTTCAAACCCTTTTTGCAAAGTTGTAAATTAAAATAACATCACGACCATACAATATTTCGAATGAATCTCCGAACAAGAAATTCATCATCGTACCCAATTCCAGTAGAATTTTGAAATTAATCTCAAAATTCAAAACTGAACTTTTCTAAATCCATGAAATTTTCTAAATAAACAAAAGCACTACTCATTATGTACATACAATTAACACTGGGTCCAGTCATGAAAAAAGAATCTTGAAGATTTGATTTTGGGTCCTCGACAGGAAGACATCCCATTTGACAAAATTTGTTTTCGGAACTTAGCAGGAGTCTAGCAATCTTCGCGTCTTTGAATCTCTTCAGAAAATTTGAATTCTCATTATTTTGAATTTTAAGGTTAAACTTAAATGAAATCAAACTCAATTGAATCTCANTAACCATTTCTCACTCATATTAATTCAAGCCTAAATACTAAAATTTGAGCTTAACTTACATCCTAAATCGAGACTACTCTCCAATGATAAAAAAAAGTAATTTATCATTAAGGTATGTGTCTATAAAAAATGTTTAAATCCAGATCTACATAAACATTTTAAGCTCAAAATAATTATTCTCATGCTCGCACACATCTCGAGAAGGTTTGAGGGGTTGCTTCTCAAAAGCAACCAACAATTGTCGCAAAAAATGATTTGGCAAAAATTGAGGAAAGGAATTTATTTAAAAGTTGCATGATGCAATAATGACTTGAATGCACTGCAAATGGTCATGGTATGGCTAAAGAGTTTGCATACACAAAAAGCTTACATCAAGGATCTGGTCAAGTCAACATGATGAATTAGTGTATGCTATTTGACAAAAATATATTTTTGATAGGTGAGATCACGTTTCAATGAAAAAATAGACTAATAGAAGAAAATTTAAAAAAATGAATAACTTTTGATTAGTCAAACTAATATTATATGCTTGACTTGAAACTCAAAAAAAATAAAAAATAAAAACTAATGCGTGCTGGAAAACCCGCAGCGGTAGAGTAATGGATTATCGTCTTAGCGTTGTACGAGAATTCAACACTCATACAGATGAAAAAGAAAAAAAAAAGAAGCAGTGATGACTCTAGAAATTTTTATGTGGAAAACCCGGAAATGGAAAAAACCACGGGATCTGGCCCAATTGCAAAAATTCACTATTGATTGATTATTCAGAGACCCCTTGTCCCACAGACGGAAAAGAGTTACTAGTTTTCCAAGTTATAACGTCGACTGACGGCGTCTAGTTAGCGGTAGTAGACGGTAGTCGATGACGGTCGACGGAGGTCAGCGTGATCACTCCCAGTGCCACACCATCAACCTGCGACCTTCGTCCATGGATCCAAGCACGAACCGTCGCATAGTTTCACCTGCGGCGATCCGTAGCTCTTCCAACCGTAAGATTCATTAGGCCTTTGACTCACCACCTAATCGGATGGTGATTGAGGGTTCTGTCACCACCTTCCCGACTTATAAATAGGTGATCCTCGACACTCTTTGACACGCTCACACTCGAACAGAGAGACAGACATCCCACTATTCTCCACTGCTCCGAGGAAGAAGGAAGTTCTCTGGCGAGCCTCCTCCCCTTTGGTCAACCTCCTCCCCTCGGTCTGCCTCCTCTCCGGTAAGCTTCTCTTTCCTCTTTTAATTTAAGAATTTATTTTCGTAAGTCTAGTTAGGCTAGGTTAACCCGTTCAAAAGCTTTGGATTAGGCCTGGGTTTGACTCGACTCGGGTCGATCCGAACCTAGCCTAACTCTAACCGACTTAGGCTTAACCCTAACCCAGAAATAGGCTCAAACCTAACGTAAGTCAATCCCTAAACACTAATCCAACTTAGGTTTAACTCTAATCTAAGAACAAGCCCAAACCCTAACCTAACCTAATTTGAACCAAATCCTGACCCAGAAATAGGCTCAAACCCTAAACTAAGTCAAACCCTAACCTAACCAAAATCTACCCCAAACCCTAACCCAACCAAAACCGAAACCAAAACCCAAACCCAAACTCAAACCCAGACCCTAACCTAACCTATACCAAACTAAAACCATAAGCTAACCTAACCTAACCAAACCCAAACTCTAAACTAGCTAAACAAAACCCTAACCTAACCTAAACCAAGCCCAAACCCAAACCCTAACCCTAACTTAACTAAACCAAACCCTAACGACGTGACCCAACTTGGGCCTAATCTGATCCAACTCGGGCCAGACCCAACCCAGCCCCGGGCCCGATCTAACCCAGGCCCAGGCCCGATCTAACCCAGGCCCGGGCCAGATCTAACCTAGCCTCGGGCCCAACCTATCCCAGCCCCAATCCAACCTAAGTTAACCCAAGTCAAGCTAAGCCAACCTAAGCCAACCTAAGTCAACCCAAGGTAACCCAAGTCAACTTAGGTCAGCCCAGGTCTAACCTCGGTCAACCCCATCTAAGCTCAATCTTGAACTGACCCAAGCTATAAACCTAGTTTACCTCAGGTCAATCCTAACTCAATTCTAATCTAAGGCTAAATAAGCATTGCTTGTTTCGCTCATGTGTTATATTTTGTTTCGTGTGTAATTTTAAAATAAAAATACAAAAAAAATACATAAAACAAAAAAGAAAGATGAAAACCTCCCATGAGATGGATTTTACTACAAACAAAAATAAATCTAAAAAATTAAACTCAAAACTTAGAAAAAACTTTAATTTTCAACATGACCAGCAAACCTAGGAACTGAAACAAGTCCATAAATTAAATACTGAACCTCAAATAATATTTAAAAAATAAAAAGATAGAGAACGAAAACAAAACCTAAGTAGATCTGACATTAACCTTAAGTTAGCTAACTTAGACATCAAACCGAGGACCATACACTTAGTCTGAGTAAAAAGTTTAGATTAGTTTAATAGATATTTTAGTTAGTGTTAAGGACTAAGACATACAAAATAACAAACCAACCCTTTGAGACTAGAGAGAATATCTTAGAATGTAGTAACTTATGGTTACTGAAGAAGGTTTTTCAAATAACATTGAAACTATGAATCCTCCATGCTCTGACATTCAAGGGGGGTTACTAGTTATGAAGTTGGTTATAATTGGCGGATACCAATATTCCCAAGACGACATAAAATCATGGGCATCTTGACCAGGGACATTATTCCCAAAGCCTATGTTAGTCCACCCTTTAAAATTCTTGATAGTCTAAGGTTTCACTTCTCATCTATAAATCCTTTTTTACCTAACTCTGTCCTTAGCTTAGAGATTCCAATCATTTTCTGTCAGTCAAATCAATTATTCCTAATTCAAATCAAGACCTGATCAGTTCAAACTCATTATCAATCCTTTACAACTTTCAATCATCACTTTTCGACTATAGACCCCCTAAATCAAATGGTCGAACCCCTTCATTCGGGCTTTTCCCATGACACGTCATCGAATTTTAAATCACATTCCTTTGAGCTTAACTATTTCAATTTGGATCTTCCAATTAACTACAATCACTCTAATCATGAAAGTCCGACCTCTGAAAATTTGATTTTTACATTAATCTACAGTTTTCTTTAAGACTCATGGCTCTAAAGATATAATTAACTACGAGGGCTTATCGAATTGTAAGTCACGTTCCTTTGAGCTTAACTCTTTCAATTTGGATCCTCCATTTAACTGCAATTATTCTAATCATGAAAGTCCGACCTCTGATAATTTGACTTGTACATTAATCTAGAGTTTTTTTAGGATTCATGGCTCTAGAGATATAATTAGCTACGAAAGCTTGCCCTTGTAAGAAACAAGACCCAAAAACTAAAATAAACCTTATCTTAACGCGTAAGATCAGAGAAAAAATTTGGTTCCGTAAACTGGTGAAGGCTTTCATCCTCCGAGATATCATACTCATTTATTTAAGGTAATATTTTCTACTCTTGGGAAGATATATTATTTTTCAAAATGTCATGCCCGATCTTCTAGATGAAAGTCTTCCAAAATTTGTATGGTACATGGAGACAAACAAAAATCCCTCACCAAGGATTTTTTTTTTTCCAACTCCGTTGGGGACTCGTTTTTTCCTCCATTTTTTATAATGAGCCAGTTTATTATTTATCAGTACTATTTATATCCTTTACAGATTCAAACAACTATTCTTATGGTTGGGCTTTCCATTTTGGAATGGGCACCAAATTTACCTGAATTTTGGACCCCACGTTATATCCTCAACTCTAAGCCATAAACCTCTCATTTAAACTCTGTTTAATGAGTAGGTTTTAGGATTTTCTCATTTAGACGACTTTGTATGTAATTCTGCAGCTTAATTTAGTTTAGAGCCTCTTAATTTCTTTGTTCAATTTTGGCTCTATCATTTACTAATTTTTACTCAAAATAAATCTTTCAATCTGAAATCCTTTGAGAATAAATTTGAAACAAAGCTCAACATTTCAAACTAAAATTGAAATATGTTTAAAGCTAAAAATCTCTTAAATCAAAAAAAATAATAGTAAACTAAATAAAATGAAACTAAAAACTTCAAGCTGAAAAAAAAAAAAAATAAATAAACAAAAACATTTCCTCACTCACCTCATGGACAGGGTCCAATCTTAAATTCCTTAATTGAGTTCCCTTTCAAATAAATTTATTCTTAAATTTAGAGATTTAAGTGTAAATTTCCTAGTAGCATCTTTCTGTGTATCTCTATTGAAGAAAAATGTCAATCTTCGAAGTACCTCCCAGTTGATTCGAAGAATGTCCGAGGTAAACCTATTGATGAAATGTTATGTAAATTGGAAACTAACATCAAACCTCTCAAAGAAGAAGATGAAATTTTAGAAGCTTCAGAAGCGATTGCCAGCATTATGATGATTGAGACTACAGTTTCACCGAGAAAATGATAAGAAAAGGATGTTGATTTATAAGATGTTTTGGTTGAAGAAGGTGTTGTACCGAACAGTCTGACAAATTTTGGATCAACTACGACAACGAGATGAACGAATAGCAAGATTGGAAGAAAAACATAGATGAAGTTATGAATATTATCCCGATGAATCAAAATCTAGTCCCGCTGTCAGTAGCTGCAAGTCTTTTAAATCAACTAAAATAGAAGGATGAACATATAATGAGATTGAATAAAAAGATAGAAGACGTTGTGAATGTTATCCCAACTAATCAAAATTTAGCTCTAATGTCAGTACCTATATACTCTCGGGATGTTAGGATTAAAATAAATTTTATATCACAACCAAAATGACAATAACTGTATGAGCCTAAAAGACAGAAAATGTAAACTTGCATTCGAAAAAAGGAAGAACCAAGTATACCAATTTAAAAATGAAGCCGTCAAAGACATGTTCAAGAATCTTTCTAAGAATCCTAGCTTTAAACTCCCCTTGCCTCGCAAACCTAAAGAAGTGGAAAAAGATGGAGGTCCAAATTATTATTTGTTCAATAGGATGCTCGACCACATAATTGAATAATGTTTCACTTTAAAGACTGGCTAGAAAGGAAACACAACGATGGAACTACAGTAATCCCTAGAGAATATCTGCGAGAACCAGCACAAAGCTCTGTCAATATTGTCTCTGGTGAAAACATGAAATCACTTTGCACCTAAGCAAAAGAAGAAGAATGGAATGTCGTTCTGTCTGAGACCCCCTATAAAATTAAAAATCAAATCAATCGGTTGTCAACATTCTACATGTAATTCATTTAACAAAAAATAACTTTAATATAACCAAATCTTAGTTCAAATTTTGTTAATGATTTTGTCATCAAATTTTTTTGAAACTTTTTTTANCGAGACCCCCTATAAAATTAAAAATCAAATCAATCGATTGCCAACATTCTACATGTAATTCATTTGACAAAAAATAATTTTAATATAACCAAATCTTAGTTCAAATTTTGTTAATGATTTTGTCATCAAATTTTTTTGAAACTTTTTTTAATTGCAATATAGTTGATGTTAGTACTTTTGATTTTTATAAAGAAAAGATTGTTGTCAAGCGTTAATGCAATAAAATTATGTTCTAGTCTTCTTAAATTTTATGATTATCTGAAAAATATTCCTTAACATAAGGTTGACCGCTTAAAATATCTAAGATGATGTTTGAAACCCCTCATTGTATATGTCTAAAACAAGTATAAGGACTGGTTTTATAATTTATACCAAACTCATTTCTCGTTGGAGACAACTATTTCGACATCTAAAAAAGAGAAGCTCTAAGTACCAATAGATTTGAATAGATCTGTCACAAATTTTTCTACATTTATGGTGACAAATATCTTATCACGTAAGAGGGAAGCTAAAACACAAATATAGTTTTGGGAATATATCTTTACGAAATATTCCTTTACAATATATGTTTGAAAAATGTTAAAGTCAAACATAATGATTTAGCTCATAAAAACTGTGACAACATTTCTTAAGGAAATTCTAGGAATCCTATTCCTTTAATTAAAAAATTATCATTATTATGACTTCTTTGTGATGACTGATCCATTTGCCGACTTTACATTCATGTTAATGTGATTCATTCAAGTTATCTTGAAACTCTCTGGAATTGAGTCAAGTCAAATTGACACTTTCATTTACAAACATCTTTTAAAACCATTTTGAGAATATCTTGAAATTAAATAATATTCTTCAAAGAAATAAAAAAAAGATGGATGAAGGAACAGAAAAGATGTTATCTCATAGTAACAATGATCTTCATGCAGTATTTTGGCAATTGCGCTACTTTCTAAACATATGAGTAGGTGAAGAAATCATGAGAAGTACCACTGGATAAAGACAAAACACCGACTACGAAAGTTGCTTCACCAAACTTGAATAGAGCGCCTATAATGCATATTGACTTGGAATCCAACTAGCAAAACGAGTATTGCACTGAAGATTGGTCTATTACTCTAACGAAAGTAAGAATCTTGTAATAAAGGAAATAGGGGAAGAGAAAAGAACACTTGATCAATCCATTCACCAAGAAAATAGTACATATATCCCCGATAAAAAATATTGATAGAAACAACATCCTGAGGGAGATAAATGTTTAAATCTAAATTATTCATATTTAAGAGATAATTCAATTTGGCGTATCTTTGCTCCAAATTTCCCATCTTCAAACCCTTTTTGCAAAGTTGTAAATTAAAATAACATCACGACCATACAATATTTCGAATGAATCTCCGAACAAGAAATTCATCATCGTACCCAATTCCAGTAGAATTTTGAAATTAATCTCAAAATTCAAAACTGAACTTTTCTAAATCCATGAAATTTTCTAAATAAACAAAAGCACTACTCATTATGTACATACAATTAACACGGGGTCCAGTCATGAAAAAAGAATCTTGAAGATTTGATTTTGGGTCCTCGACAGGAAGACATCCCATTTGACAAAATTTGTTTTCGGAACTTAGCAGGAATCTAGCAATCTTCGCGTCTTTGAATCTCTTAAGAAAATTTGAATTCTCATTATTTTGAATTTTAAGGTTAAACTTAAATGAAATCAAACTCAATTGAATCTCAAACATCAACTCTCTCCCAATTCAACTGAAATTAAGCAGAATGCTTGAAATAGAAACTAGGTCCGAAACTTTAAAAAAAGACAACTTCATACTGGAAATTTTTTAGTTTTATTTACTATTAGATAAGGTGTAATTCCCTCAGGGTGTCCTATATCCAATACAACTAAAAAAAAACTTTAAGCTCTCCAAACAAATCCCTTTCAAATAAGAAAACAAAACTTAATTTAAAAGAAACCCTAATTTTGGTTGTTATTGGACAAGATGTAATTCCTATGAGATGTCCTACCGATAATACAACTAGAAGAATTTACAAAATCCTTCAAACAAATCAAATCAAACCTATCAAAACAACGAAACACAATAGCCAACAAATATTTTTTCCAAAACAAATCAGCATTTTCAAAACAAGCATTCACAAAATTAAGCAACTTTTTCAAAACAAACATGAAATTCTTAAACACAACAATTGAAACCACAACAAGATGAAAACCTTCAAAAACAAAAACTAAATATCAAAACCTCTCATCCTAAGAATGTTATACTTAAAACATCCTAGTCGTTATTTAGATAAGGTGTAATGCCTCATGCGATGTCTTACATCCAAATATACCTGAAAAACTCATAGTTTTCTAAAAATAGAATAACTTTTCATCACACTAACAAAATAAAATTTTAACATAAACACAATGCACAACGATTCCAGTTTGCAGTTCTTCGGGTCTGTCAAGTGTTGGAACACACCTCACATGACACCTGTATGATGGGACCAGGTTGATTGACATCATGCTAGTCGAGGCAGATTCTGGAAATCAATCCTTTAGACTAAATATCTTCTCCACTTAGTTTATTGCACACCAAAAGAAGTTGTTTTTTATCCATCGAAAATTGGAGCATGCCACACTGACACCATCACAATGTGATCAAGCTGGTTGACTTCAAATTAATTAGGGCTGATTTTGGTTATCAATCATTTGTGCTAATAAACCTGAGATGCGACAATTCACACATGTCCCTTTCAGTTTAGCCAATCACAATCTTTTATTTGACCCTTCTTCCGGTTCGTTAGAAGTTGAAGTACATCCCACGTGACACCAACACAATGCAAATAGGTTGATTGACATTCCTACGATTTGTCAATCTGTTGAATTAGTAAATCTAAGTCGAGGTATGTCTTACTCTCATCCAATATACTCATCGCACCAAAAAGTTTGTCGAACTTAGTTTCATCTTATTCAAACCCTCTACAAGTTTGACTTCGGTCTATTGAAAGTTGGAGTACGCCCCACGTGGCACCATCACAATGTGACAAAATTGATTAATTCCTGGCTAATCAAGGTTGATTGTGAATTAAATCTTTAAATTGATAATTCCGAGAAAGTAAATATCCTACAAACTTTCTCTCAATCCACCTTATTTGTTCCTTCCTTTAGAGCCTGTCAATATTGGTTGGTCTACATCCGGCCCCAACGAAACTGACACAATGGCCGGGTAAAACTATGATAGAGTTATGTCTATGTAACTGCTCCCTAGAGTCAGTCATTGCCTGAATCTGTGTCTGAAGGTCTTACTTGAAGTTAGAGTGGGCTAACCCAATAAATTCGGTAGAACTACCTGATGTCGACGAATTCCCGGGTTCGATCAATTTAGCACTTCAGACTTATAAATGTAGGATTGGTCAATAGGCACCTTTCCAATTGTATAATCCATTGAACACATACATGATAGACTAAGAGAGGTTCTTGAACTGATAATCAATAAAAGGTGCCTGAACTGAATATCAAGACCTCTTCTTTCCCCAGTTCGTGATCTAATAATCAACAAAAGATTGGTCATGCAGTTGATGCCTTTACTGATTAAACCTAGAGTATAGCGATTGTCCTCTAGCAGTTATTAAACACATTGAGACAAAGCAGTTATAACTGGTTTGACATTGACCTTTCATTTCCACAAATCTAGCTGATGATCTGTCAGAAATTGAAGTACACCTCATATGACATCATCAGAATGGGATCATGTTCATTAATCTAGTCACAGTTACGGCTGTTGAAACAGGTTAATGCTTTGGGTTAGTAATTCTAAGTTAAGATAAATCTCTTAACTCAGTTTAGCTCATTGGACACCGAACATATATCTTTCTTTTCTCAGGTTCGCCAGTTTTGTTGACAAACCGGCCCCAACAAGGACTGAAGCCTTAAATCTGTAAATCTAGGATGGGTCCTATTGTAGCCATTGCACACTACTGATTTAGGATCGCTAAGCCTATCTAATATAGACTAGAGGAACAGGCCAGTATTGGCTCTCCATTATCGAGATTAAAACCTGACGAAGCCCCCGCACTAACCAACTTGGTTCATTGATTTTACTATATTTCTGGGTACGGTAAAGCAATGCTTTGACTAATCTAAACTAAGTTTCGAGCAAATGTCTTTGTCAAGAATTTTAGTTTTAGTCATTGAACATCTAAATAATAACTAACACAAATTAATACAATTACACAACTTACATAACTTTTCTCCCATTTCTCGGTTCATTGACCTCAGCCCCCCCATAGGATTCGATAAGTCAATATCTTAACTTCCAAGACAATCGAGTCAGAGCTTAAGGTAGATGTCAGTCCCTAAACTATATGCTCTAAACTGACCATCTGACTTGCCTTCAATTTAGATCCCCGTATTATCTATCTGACTAAGTCGCCCCTATGCACCACTTAGGCTGAGAATAAGTTTATGTATTCTCTCTTAATGTGTTCAGAAACAACACAATTTACATTACAACTTCTCAACTTGATCAAACCAAATTCCTCAGCAAAATTAAACCAACTTCTTTGAATCTTCCTCGCAGACTGGCTTTCAGGATGAATGATAAGCTTTAGCGTTTTCCTTCCTAATCTAGTCATTCCGTCTAGGATTGAAACTTAGTCCCCGCGCTTTCCTTCCTAGTATAGACAAATTCTCTCAACTTCCTTTGACTAGCTTTCAAGATGAGTGAGCATTGACCTTCCTGATCTAGTCATTCTGACTAAGATTGGATACTAGTTTTCTCACTTTCCTTCCTAATATAGACACATTCTCTCAATTTCTCTCTGACTAACTTTCAGGATTAGTGATAAGCTTCAACGTTATTCTTCCTGATCTAGTCATTCTGTCTATTTCATAAGTTGGATGTTAGTCCCCACATTTTCCATCTTAGTTAGACACATTCTCCCAATTTCTTTCAACTAGCGTCCAGGGTGAATGATAAGCTCTATTGTTGTCTTTCTTGACCTAGTCATTTTGTCTACCTCTTAGGTTAGATGCTAGTCCAAGCGCTTTCCTCCTTAACGTGGTTAAAACTCTCTATCCTCCTTGAACTAGTTTTCAGGCTGAATGATAGTTCAAGCACTGTCCTTCCTAATCTAGTCATCTTGTTCACCTCTTTGGTTAGATGTAAATCCATGTCGATTTCCACCACAATGTGTTCAAGTAAACCTCAAATCCCCAGCGGGTCCCAAACACTATAATTCACAAAACTCACATACTCAAATTGAATCATATATCTTTCGACCCTGGTTGATCACTTTGGTCAACGCAAATATGTGTGGTGCACTTTGAATAGTTCGCCACACATTTGAGATTCATTTCTTAACCTCAGTTTTTGTCACATGGGACTTGCATGAACATCACCCCATAGTCCGGTGCAGCTACATTGGCCCAAAAATATGAGCATGCCCATTTTTGGCCTGTCACGCCAGGCCTTGGCGTTCCCACGCCCAGAAATACCTCGACGTGGTCATGCCTAATCTGGGTGTGACCACACCCAGAAGTTTCTTAGCGTAGTCACGCAAGCCTTGGGCATGACCACTCCCTGGTATTGTGTGATCACTCTTAGCGCCACGCCATCAATTCTTGGTTTTCGACCACAGATCCGAGCACGAACCGACACGTTGTTTTGTCGATCCGTGGCTCTTCCAACCGTCAAATTCATCTTGTTCATTAACTTGCTACATAACCAGACCACAACGGAGGGCTTTGTCACCGCTTTCCTAGCTTATAAAATAGGCAGTCCTCAATACTCTTCGACATGTTCACGCTTGCACATAGAGGCAAACATCCACTATTCTCCACTGCTCCGAGGAAGAAGAATGAAGTTCTCCGACGAGCCTCCTCCGGACAAACTCCTCTCCAGTAAGTTTCTCTCCTTTTCTCTTTTAATTTAAGAATTTATTTTCTTAAGTCTAGTTAGGCTAGGTCACCCCGTTCAAAACCTTGGATTAGCTTGGGTTTGGGCTCGACTCAAGTCGACCTGAACCAAGCCTAACCCTAGCCTACTTAGGCTCAACCCTAAGCCAAAAATAGGCTCAAACCTAACATAACCCAATCCCTAAACCCTAATCCAACCTAGGTTTAACTCTAATCCAAAACATAGCCAAACCCTAAACTAACCCAACTTAAACCAAACTCTAACCCAGAAATAGGATCAAACCCTAACCTAACTAAGCCAAACCCTAACCTAACCAAAACCTAGTCCAAACCAAAACCCAAACCCAAACCTGACCTAGCCAAACCCAAACCCTAACCTAACCTAACTTAATCCAAATCAAACCTAAACCCTGACCTAGTTAAGCTAAACCCTAAACAAACCTAAACTAAACCCAAACCATAACCTAACTAAACCCAACCCTAACCCAACCCAGGTTCGCCGTTACCCAACCCAGGTCCAACCTGACCCAAACCTAGGTCCGACCTGACCCGACCTAGGTTAGACCTAATCAAATCCGGGCCTGACAAAACACAACCCCAGGTCCTACCTAACCCAGCTCCAATCAAACTTAAGTCAACTCAAGTCAACCTAAGCCAACCTAAGTCAACCCAAGTTAACTTAGGTCAGCCCAGGTCCAACCTAGGTCAACCCCATCTGAGCTCAATTTTGAGCTGATCCGAGTTAGAAACTTAGTTTACCTCAGTTCGATCCTAATCCAAATCTAATACAAGGCTAAATAAACATTGTTTGTTTTGTTTATTTGTTATATTTTGTTTCATCTATAGTTTTCAAATAAAAATATAAAAAATACATAAAGCAAAAAAGAGAGGATGAAAGCCTTCCAAGATATGGTTTTTATCACAAACAAAAACAAATCTCAAAAATTAAACTCAAAACCATCTCAATACANAAAAAAGAGAGGATGAAAACCTTCCAAGATATGGTTTTTATCACAAACAAAAACAAATCTTAAAAATTAAACTCAAAACCATCTCAATACAATTTCAGCTTGTTGTCGTAACCTTCATCGCCTCCAGCTTGCTTCTTAACACCCTTTGTTTGTTGTCGCCCTCTCCCACATACCTGGTGTCGGCTACCACACTTTGTTGCAATCCTCTACTTGTTGTCTAACCGGCCCACTAGTTCCATGACTTGTTATTACACGTTCGAGCTACCTTCTATTTGATGCCCAACCACCAGCCCATCTTCCCCTCACTACCTATAAACATCCCTACCACCTACAGTTCTCTATTTCAACTAACTCGAAGCGCATCCCATCACCGTCAATCCTCACCCTAGGGTAGATCGCGTGTTTGTGTTGTTATTTTCCTATTTGTNGCTACCTATAAACATCCCTACCACCTACAGTTCTCTATTTCAACTAACTCGAAGTGCATCCCATCACCGTCAATCCTCACCCTAGGGTAGATCGCGTGTTTGTGTTGTTATTTTCCTATTTGTAGGANTTATCTTGAAGCTCTCCGGAATTGAGTCAAGTCAAATTGACACTTTCATTTACAATCATCTTTTAAAACCATTTTGAGAATATCTTGAAATTAAATAATATTCTTCAAAGAAATAAAAAAAAGATGGATGAAGGAACAGAAAAGATGTTATCTCATAGTAACAATGATCTTCATGCAGTATTTTGGCAATTGTGCTACTTTCTAAACATATGAGTAGGTGAAGAAATCATGAGAAGTACCCCTGGATAAAGACAAAACACCGACTACGAAAGTTGCTTCACCAAACTTGAATAGAGCGCCTATAATGCATATTGACTTGGAATCCAGCTAGCAAAACGAGTATTGCACTGAAGATTGGTCTATTACTCTGACGAAAGTAAGAATCTTGTCATAAAGGAAATAGGGGAAGAGAAAAGAACACTTGATCAATCCATTCACCAAGAAAATAGTACATATATCCCCGATAAAAAATATTGATAGAAACAACATCCTGAGGGAGATAAATGTTTAAATCTAAATTATTCATATTTAAGAGATAATTCAATTTGGCGTATCTTTGCTCCAAATTTCCCATCTTCAAACCCTTTTTGCAAAGTTGTAAATTAAAATAACATCACGACCATACAATATTTCGAATGAATCTCCGAACAAGAAATTCATCATCGTACCCAATTCCAGTAGAATTTTGAAATTAATCTCAAAATTCAAAACTGAACTTTTCTAAATCCATGAAATTTTCTAAATAAACAAAAGCACTACTCATTATGTACATACAATTAACACTGGGTCCAGTCATGAAAAAAGAATCTTGAAGATTTGATTTTGGGTCCTCGACGGGAAGACATCCCATTTGACAAAATTTGTTTTCGGAACTTAGCAGGAGTCTAGCAATCTTCGCGTCTTTGAATCTCTTCAGAAAATTTGAATTCTCATTATTTTGAATTTTAAGGTTAAACTTAAATGAAATCAAACTCAATTGAATCTCAAACATCAACTCTCTCCCAATTCAACTGAAATTAAGCAGAATGCTTGAAATAGAAACTAGGTCCGAAACTTTAAAAAAAGACAACTTCATACTGGAAATTTTTTAGTTTTATTTACTATTAGATAAGGTGTAATTTCCTCAGGGTGTCCTATATCCAATACAACTAAAAAAAAACTTTAAGCTCTCCAAACAAATCCCTTTCAAATAAGAAAACAAAACTTAATTTAAAAGAAACCCTAATTTTGGTTGTTATTGGACAAGATGTAATTCCTATGAGATGTCCTACCGATAATACAACTAGAAGAATTTACAAAATCCTTCAAACAAATCAAATCAAACCTATCAAAACAACGAAACACAATAGCCAACAAATATTTTTTCCAAAACAAATCAGCATTTTCAAAACAAGCATTCACAAAATTAAGCAACTTTTTCAAAACAAACATGAAATTCTTAAACACAACAATTGAAACCACAACAAGATGAAAACCTTCAAAAACAAAAACTAAATATCAAAACCTCTCATCCTAAGAATGTTATACTTAAAACATCCTAGTCGTTATTTAGATAAGGTGTAATGCCTCATGCGATGTCTTACATCCAAATATACCTGAAAAACTCATAGTTTTCTAAAAATAGAATAACTTTTCATCACACTAACAAAATAAAATTTTAACATAAACACAATGCACAACGATTCCAGTTTGCAGTTCTTCGGGTCTGTCAAGTGTTGGAACACACCTCACATGACACCTGTATGATGGGACCAGGTTGATTGACATCATGCTAGTCGAGGCAGATTCTGGAAATCAATCCTTTAGACTAAATATCTTCTCCACTTAGTTTATTGCACACCAAAAGAAGTTGTTTTTTATCCATCGAAAATTGGAGCATGCCACACTGACACCATCACAATGTGATCAAGCTGGTTGACTTCAAATTAATTAGGGCTGATTTTGGTTATCAATCATTTGTGCTAATAAACCTGAGATGCGACAATTCACACATGTCCCTTTCAGTTTAGCCAATCACAATCTTTTATTTGACCCTTCTTCCGGTTCGTTAGAAGTTGAAGTACATCCCACGTGACACCAACACAATGCAAATAGGTTGATTGACATTCCTACGATTTGTCAATCTGTTGAATTAGTAAATCTAAGTCGAGGTATGTCTTACTCTCATCCAATATACTCATCGCACCAAAAAGTTTGTCGAACTTAGTTTCATCTTATTCAAACCCTCTACAAGTTTGACTTCGGTCTATTGAAAGTTGGAGTACGCCCCACGTGGCACCATCACAATGTGACAAAATTGATTAATTCCTGGCTAATCAAGGTTGATTGTGAATTAAATCTTTAAATTGATAATTCCGAGAAAGTAAATATCCTACAAACTTTCTCTCAATCCACCTTATTTGTTCCTTCCTTTAGAGCCTGTCAATATTGGTTGGTCTACATCCGGCCCCAACGAAACTGACACAATGGCCGGGTAAAACTATGATAGAGTTATGTCTATGTAACTGCTCCCTAGAGTCAGTCATTGCCTGAATCTGTGTCTGAAGGTCTTACTTGAAGTTAGAGTGGGCTAACCCAATAAATTCGGTAGAACTACCTGATGTCGACGAATTCCCGGGTTCGATCAATTTAGCACTTCAGACTTATAAATGTAGGATTGGTCAATAGGCACCTTTCCAATTGTATAATCCATTGAACACATACATGATAGACTAAGAGAGGTTCTTGAACTGATAATCAATAAAAGGTGCCTGAACTGAATATCAAGACCTCTTCTTTCCCCAGTTCGTGATCTAATAATCAACAAAAGATTGGTCATGCAGTTGATGCCTTTACTGATTAAACCTAGAGTATAGCGATTGTCCTCTAGCAGTTATTAAACACATTGAGACAAAGCAGTTATAACTGGTTTGACATTGACCTTTCATTTCCACAAATCTAGCTGATGATCTGTCAGAAATTGAAGTACACCTCATATGACATCATCAGAATGGGATCATGTTCATTAATCTAGTCACAGTTACGGCTGTTGAAACAGGTTAATGCTTTGGGTTAGTAATTCTAAGTTAAGATAAATCTCTTAACTCAGTTTAGCTCATTGGACACCGAACATATATCTTTCTTTTCTCAGGTTCGCCAGTTTTGTTGACAAACCGGCCCCAACAAGGACTGAAGCCTTAAATCTGTAAATCTAGGATGGGTCCTATTGTAGCCATTGCACACTACTGATTTAGGATCGCTAAGCCTATCTAATATAGACTAGAGGAACAGGCCAGTATTGGCTCTCCATTATCGAGATTAAAACCTGACGAAGCCCCCGCACTAACCAACTTGGTTCATTGATTTTACTATATTTCTGGGTACGGTAAAGCAATGCTTTGACTAATCTAAACTAAGTTTCGAGCAAATGTCTTTGTCAAGAATTTTAGTTTTAGTCATTGAACATCTAAATAATAACTAACACAAATTAATACAATTACACAACTTACATAACTTTTCTCCCATTTCTCGGTTCATTGACCTCAGCCCCCCCATAGGATTCGATAAGTCAATATCTTAACTTCCAAGACAATCGAGTCAGAGCTTAAGGTAGATGTCAGTCCCTAAACTATATGCTCTAAACTGACCATCTGACTTGCCTTCAATTTAGATCCCCGTATTATCTATCTGACTAAGTCGCCCCTATGCACCACTTAGGCTGAGAATAAGTTTATGTATTCTCTCTTAATGTGTTCAGAAACAACACAATTTACATTACAACTTCTCAACTTGATCAAACCAAATTCCTCAGCAAAATTAAACCAACTTCTTTGAATCTTCCTCGCAGACTGGCTTTCAGGATGAATGATAAGCTTTAGCGTTTTCCTTCCTAATCTAGTCATTCCGTCTAGGATTGAAACTTAGTCCCCGCGCTTTCCTTCCTAGTATAGACAAATTCTCTCAACTTCCTTTGACTAGCTTTCAAGATGAGTGAGCATTGACCTTCCTGATCTAGTCATTCTGACTAAGATTGGATACTAGTTTTCTCACTTTCCTTCCTAATATAGACACATTCTCTCAATTTCTCTCTGACTAACTTTCAGGATTAGTGATAAGCTTCAACGTTATTCTTCCTGATCTAGTCATTCTGTCTATTTCATAAGTTGGATGTTAGTCCCCACATTTTCCATCTTAGTTAGACACATTCTCCCAATTTCTTTCAACTAGCGTCCAGGGTGAATGATAAGCTCTATTGTTGTCTTTCTTGACCTAGTCATTTTGTCTACCTCTTAGGTTAGATGCTAGTCCAAGCGCTTTCCTCCTTAACGTGGTTAAAACTCTCTATCCTCCTTGAACTAGTTTTCAGGCTGAATGATAGTTCAAGCACTGTCCTTCCTAATCTAGTCATCTTGTTCACCTCTTTGGTTAGATGTAAATCCATGTCGATTTCCACCACAATGTGTTCAAGTAAACCTCAAATCCCCAGCGGGTCCCAAACACTATAATTCACAAAACTCACATACTCAAATTGAATCATATATCTTTCGACCCTGGTTGATCACTTTGGTCAACGCAAATATGTGTGGTGCACTTTGAATAGTTCGCCACACATTTGAGATTCATTTCTTAACCTCATTTTTTGTCACATGGGACTTGCATGAACATCACCCCATAGTCTGGTGCAGCAACATTGGCCCAAAAATATGAGCATGCCCATTTTTGGCCTGTCACGCCAGGCCTTGGCGTTCCCACGCCCAGAAATACCTCGACGTGGTCATGCCTAATCTGGGTGTGACCACACCCAGAAGTTTATTAGCGTAGTCACGCAAGCCTTGGGCATGACCACTCCCTGTATTGTGTGATCACTCTTAGCGCCACGCCATCAATTCTTGGTTTTCGACCAAAGATCCGAGCACGAACCGACACGTTGTTTTGTCGATCCGTGGCTCTTCCAACCGTCAAATTCATCTTGTTCATTAACTTGCTACATAACCAGACCACAACGGAGGGCTTTTCCACCGCTTTCCCAGCTTATAAAATAGGCAGTCCTCAACACTCTTTGACATGTTCACGCTTGCACATAGAGGCAAACATCCACTATTCTCCACTGCTCCGAGGAAGAAGAATGAAGTTCTCCAACGAGCCTCCTCCGGACAAACTCCTCTCCAGTAAGCTTCTCTCCTTTTCTCTTTTAATTTAAGAATTTATTTTCTTAAGTCTAGTTAGGCTAGGTCACCCCGTTCAAAAGCCTTGGATTAGCTTGGGTTTGGGCTCGACTCAAGTCGACCTGAACTAAGCCTAACCCTAGCCTACTTAGGCTCAACCCTAAGGCAAAAATAGGCTCAAACCTAACATAACCCAATCCCTAAACCCTAATCCAACCTAGGTTTAACTCTAATCCAAAACATAGCCAAACCCTAAACTAACCCAACTTAAACCAAACTCTAACCCAGAATAGGATCAAACCCTAACCCTAACTAAGCCAAACCCTAACCTAACCAAAACCTAGTCCAAACCAAAACCCAAACCCAAACCTGACCTAGCCAAACCCAAACCCTAACCTAACCTAACTTAATCCAAATCAAACCTAAACCCTGACCTAGTTAAGCTAAACCCTAAACAAACCTAAACTAAACCCAAACCATAACCTAACTAAACCCAACCCTAACCCAACCCAGGTTCGCCGTTACCCAACCCAGGTCCAACCTGACCCAAACCTAGGTCCGACCTGACCCGACCTAGGTTAGACCTAATCAAATCCGGGCCTGACAAAACACAACCCCAGGTCCTACCTAACCCAGCTCCAATCAAACTTAAGTCAACTCAAGTCAACCTAAGCCAACCTAAGTCAACCCAAGTTAACTTAGGTCAGCCCAGGTCCAACCTAGGTCAACCCCATCTGAGCTCAATTTTGAGCTGATCCGAGTTAGAAACTTAGTTTACCTCAGTTCGATCCTAATCCAAATCTAATACAAGGCTAAATAAACAATGTTTGTTTTGTTTATTTGTTATATTTTGTTTCATCTATAGTTTTCAAATAAAAATATAAAAAATACATAAAGAAAAAAGAGAGGATGAAAACCTTCCAAGATATGGTTTTTATCACAAACAAAAACAAATCTTAAAAATTAAACTCAAAACCATCTCAATACAATTTCAGCTTGTTGTCGTAACCTTCATCGCCTCCAGCTTGCTTCTTAACACCCTTTGTTTGTTGTCGCCCTCTCCCACATACCTGGTGTCGGCTACCACACTTTGTTGCAATCCTCTACTTGTTGTCTAACCGGCCCACTAGTTCCATGACTTGTTATTACACGTTCGAGCTACCTTCTATTTGATGCCCAACCACCAGCCCATCTTCCCCTCACTACCTATAAACATCCCTACCACCTACAGTTCTCTATTTCAACTAACTCGAAGCGCATCCCATCACCGTCAATCCTCACCCTAGGGTAGATCGCGTGTTTGTGTTGTTATTTTCCTATTTGTAGGAGTTGATTTTAACCCCTTTGAAGTTCGACAATAATATTGTCATTCATTGTAGTTTGGGTTAACTTCGATATCAAGCATATACGTTTAGCAAGTATCAAGCACACCGAACAGTGAAGCAGATGTGACAACATCGACAATGTGTGGTGCAAACGTTGAATGATGTGCTTGAGGAATTGAAGGTGATGACATGCAAAACAGTAGGAAATGCCATTATGGTTAGATTTTATTTTAAATTCAATTTTTCTTTATTTTAAATTTCATCAAATAATAATATCAAAATTTTACTAAATAATTGAGAAATTTTAACATAACTTGATTTGGAAGTCTAAATTAGGAAATAAGGTAAGAAGGAAAATAATTTTAGCTACGAAATCATACAAAAAGTTTCATAATTTCTATCTATCGAAAAGATTTAAAAGATTATTTTATGTATTTCAATAAAATATTATGTCATTTATTATCAATACTTTAGGATTTGCAATTAGTATGAAAATTATGCCAATAGATAGATGTCAAATTCTCATATTAGTAAGGTGTATGTTAAATTTCATATAACAATATTGTTATTAGATTAATTTCTAAGTTAATAGATATTAATGTTGATCAATTTTAAATTTACCTATATAATAATAATAGTCCATTTATTTGAAGATAGAATATATAAAAATACAAATAAAATTTCCTTACAATAATGATTAGTATAGGTTAAAAGAATACTATAAGTAATTTCAAAATCTATTTGGAAAAGATATGTATTAGTTCGACTAAATTTTTCAAAGATAATACATAGAAAAATATTAGGATGTAATTATAGTTGTTAAATTTATAAATTATAATAGACAAGCAATAAATGGGCATATGAGGTGAACTTTTAGTTGCAAGAAGAGAACACTGTCAAATAATAAATATAAAAAGACAAAGCCACCTTAAAAGAGACTTACATAATGGAAAAAGCTTATAAATGGACAAACACTAATCATAGATATGATAATGTGTTAGGTGTTGTCACGGGAGCTTACTGTGGACACGTTACTGTAGCTGCTACAGTAACAACGGGTGCATCTTTCCTACTTGTTTCCCTACCTTATCTACCACCATCCACTTCTATCCCGATTTCAAATTCTTTCCTTTTCCATCACCCTCTTTTATTTGTCTAATCTATCTACTAAACCCCCTCTTATTTATATATGTTGTTTGTTAAGGTTAGGACGGTTTTTGATGATTGTTAATTTCAGTTGATGCCTTGGAGGCAATATTCCTCTCTGACGGTTCTACCGAAGACAAGAATGTGCTCTAGCCATAACTCGTCTGAGGTAGTAGCAGTCTCAAAGGGGTTCAGATGGTGCTCTGCCTATAGCTCGACCCCCACGAGACATTTATCCTTCTATAGCCCCCTCCGGCACCCGCTTCCAGCAGCCGCAAACCATCTTTTCTACTGTCGTCCAGGCCTCCAGCCCCCTTTCAACAGCCGCAAGCCACCTTCCAGTCACCATCTAGGCCTTCGAGCCCCTCGTCCTGCAGTTGCTTGTGCTTCCAGCTACCTTCCAACAACCATCGGGCGTGTTGGTCATGTTCCTGCTACCGCCAGCCCCCTTTCGGGCAAGTTTTTGTTGTTGTCAACCCCTTCTGGACTATTTCCTATTGTCGCCAAACCCTTCTGGGCTAGTTTCTGCTATTGCCAAGACCCGACACATGATCCTGCTGCTAACCTGTCCACCTCCGACTATACATGCAGCTGTTCAGCCCACCGTCAACTAGTCCAGTTGTCCAGTCTGCTACCATTTCTCCTACTCCTACGTCACTCACTTGCCACCAACCTCCTCCCAATTGGTCGTTGCTACTTCTACGTCATCTAGCGCCGCAATCACCATCTGCTAGCCACCTTCCAGAACCTATGTTGTGTCCTTCCTTCCCTTCTAGACTTGTTGCTCTCCCCTAGCAAGTTATTATGTGTTTTGAGTTGTTTTTTTCTTATTTTGCAACGTCTTCGTCATCGCTACTTGTAGTTTACTTGTTTGTGTTGTTTTAGGTTGTGGAGGATCATTGTATCTTTGCTTGAGTCCAGTAATAAAACTGTGTAATTGGTCGTGATTTGGGCTGACTCCGGTATCATTTTGTATTAAAGCTATCCTAATCATAGTCCTATCATAGGGGCCCTAACATCCGCCCCTACGCAAGCCACCCCCACCAAAATTTTTCTGCCCTAAAAGCTTCTATGAATAAGGTCGAAGCTCCCCCAACCTCGGTAGATTGACACGAGCTTACCTTGGCTATGGTACTGTAGTTGCTATAGTAACGCTGACACAATACTATAGCTGCCACAGTAACAATGGGTCCCTCTTTCCTATTTGATTTCTTACTTTATCTACCACCTTTCATTTCTATTACAATTTTAAATTCCTTCCTTTCCCACCACCGCGTTTTTATTTATTGTCTATTCTTCTATTTGCCTAATCTATCTACTAACCCCCACTTATTTATATATGTTGTTTGCTATAGTTAGGCGAGTTTTTTCTGAGTGTAGATTTTTGAGTGTTGTCTTTGAGGTGTTCTTCTCCTTTGGGGATTGTATCCGACGACGAGAAGGCACTCCAAGGGTCCAAGTGGCAATTCACTTGTAGGTCGACCCCGATGAGATATGTATCCTTCTGCAGCCCCCTCTGGCCCCGCTTTCAGCAGCTGCAAACTATCTGCTCCACTGCTGCACCGGCCTTCCAGCCACCTACCTGTTGTCCATGCTTCGCGTCGACCACCCCAATCACCTTTTCTATTGTTGTTCACTGCCTCCAGCTGCTATCCTATAGCTGCCATCCCATCCTGCATCTTCCAGGTTGTTGTCCGTTCCACCGGCGACATCTTTTAGGTTGCTCTTGACCACCACCAACATCTTTTAAGTTGTTTTCCATCTTCTCCAACACATCTCAGTAGACTGCCCTTCCTCCAGCTCCCATCCGGCAGGCAACCGACCATCTCCAACACATTCCAGCAGGTTGCCTTGCTGGCGCCAACATCCTCACCCACTGAATTGGAGTCTATATGGTGTGTCTTTATGATTGTGTTCCCATTTTTGGTGTCATTTTTTTCCATTCAGAGAGTCTTTATATTTAATCATTCGAATTCAGCAAAACTATTATTATTTTCGTTGTGGTTTGGGCTTTCCTCTGGTATCAGGTGTTACATTAGGGAGAGTAGATTCGAAGAAGAAATAGATAAACAAATCCCCTAATTATGAAAAAGAGTTGGAAATTTTCACATCATTACAAGCATTGATAAAATTAATAAAATATTCATATTCATTGTACTCATGAAAACGTTAGCGCATGTTTTAAAATATTTTATATATTACAATCACATTAAAAGCTGAACGCATGATTCAAATGATTGAAATAAATTAAATGAAAATTAAAACACATAAGTCAACCAAAAAAGTCACCCCCTTAATGATATTATCTGGAGATGCTTTTGTACTCGTGCATAAAATATAGAAAATCTTTGGAAAAAAATGAAAATGTACATATCTTATTGGTACAATAGTTTTGGCAAATGTTTAAAATGAAATGCAAATGTTTAAACGTTTTAATAAAATAAAATGTTAATGTGGAATCATTTTTAAACATGCAAAATTGGGCATATGCATAAAAAAATTAGCATACTATAAAACTGCAGTTATACACAAATTTGTTTTATGCTTAACTAGTTGTTTTATTTTCATTACAGGAAAAGCTCCATTACATTAAATGATGGAATATTGCGAGAATTTGTATATAGTAGATGAGTGATTGAAAATAGGTAAAATGAACTGTAGTTTGTTTTAAAAATTCTCATTAAAATTATTGTATGAACTTGATTNAATTGAAAATAGGTAAAATGAACTGTAGTTTGTTTTAAAAATTCTCATTACAATTATTGTATGAACTTGATTTTTATATGTAAGTTGGATGTGAATTAAAAATAGATGTTTAGCGCCTCAAAACTATTTAGATGATATTTTGGATTGTTGTAAATGTTTAATTAATATGACTATCGTCCGACAGCTNAGGTTTAGTGCCTCAAAACTATTTAGATGATATTTTGGATTGTTGTAAATGTTTAATTAATATGACTATCGTCCGACAGCTTGTTCCCGCCTCGGTAATTCCGAACTCTTAAGCCAAGTCAAGGCAATATATGTTTCAAAATAATTGAAAAGTTAAAATAGTGAGAAATCATTTTAGAAGATTGAGGACTTTGGATTATATCGGGCAGGCTTTAAGGAAGTTGAGGAGGCTTTAAAGAAAACCAAGGATGGAAAATCTGTAGGACCTGATGATATCCCAATTGAAGTGTAGAAATATTTGAGAGATTTGGGATTTTCTTAGCTTACTAAACTCATCAATATTATTTTAAAAATTAAAAATATGCCTGAGGAGTGGAGGAAGAATATTTTGGTCCCCGTTTTCAAGAATAAAAGGGATGCACAAGAGTGTACAAATTATAGAGGAATTAAGTTGATGTGTCATACTTTAAAGTTANTATTTTAGAAAATTGAGGACTTTGGATTATATCGGGCAGGCTTTAAGGAAGTTGACGAGGCTTTAAAGAAAATCAAGGATGGAAAATCTGTAGGATCTGATGATATCCCAATTGAAGTGTAGAAATATTTGAGAGATTTGGGAGTTTCTTGGCTTACTAAACTCATCAATATTATTTTAAAAATTAAAAATATGTCTGAGGAGTGGAGGAAGAATATTTTGGTCTCCGTTTTCAAGAATAAAGGGGATGCACAAGAGTGTGCAAATTATAGAGGAATTAAGTTGATGTGTCATACTTAAATTTATGGAAGGAGAGTAGAACATAGGTTAAGACGCATCACAAACTTTTCTCATAATCAATTTGGATTTATGCCGGGCAGGTCTACTATGGAAGCTATACATTTATTAGAATTAAGTTGATGTGTCATACTTTAAAATTATGGGAGAGGGTAATTGAACATAGGTTAAGATATTACAAAGATTTCTCATAATCAATTTGCATTTATGTCAGGCAGGTCTACTATGGAAGCTATACCTATGAAAATTTCTCATAATGAATTTGGATTTATGCCTGGCAGGTCTACTATGGAAGCTATACATTTATTGTGAGGTTTGATGACGGGCAAGTCTACTATGGAAGCTATACATTTATTGAGAGGTTTGATGGAAAAGTTCAGAGATAATAAGCCTACTATGGAAGTTATACATTTATTAAGAGGTTTGATGGAGAAGTTCAGAGATAATAAGGAGACGCATTACAAAGATTTCTCATAATCAATTTGGATTTATGTCGGGCATGTCTACATGGAAGCTACATAAAAATTTCTCATAATCAATTTGGATTTATGCCCGGCAGGTCTACTATGGAAGCTATACATTCTACTATGGAAGCTATACATTTATTGAGAGGTTTGATGGAGAAGTTCAGAGATAATAAGGAGAATCTACANGCAGCTGCAAACTATCTGCTCCACTGCTGCACCGGCCTTCCAGCCACCTACCTGTTGTCCATGCTTCGCGTCGACCACCCCAATCACCTTTTCTATTGTTGTTCACTGCCTCCAGCTGCTATCCTATAGCTGCCATCCCATCCTGCATCTTCCAGGTTGTTGTCCGTTCCACCGGCGACNACAGCCGCAAACTATCTGCTCCACTGCTGCACCGGCCTTCCAGCCACCTACCTGTTGTCCATGCCTCGCACCGACCACCCCAATCACCTTTTCTATTGTTGTTCACCGCCTCCAGCTGCTATCCTATAGCTGCCATCCCATCCTGCATCTTCCAGGTTGTTGTCCGTTCCACCGACGACATCTTTTAGGTTGCTCTTGACCACCACCGACATCTTTTAAGTTGTTTTCCATCTTCTCCAACACATCTCAGTAGACTGCCCTTCCTCCAGCTCCCATCCGGCAGGCCACCAACCATCTCCAACACATTCCAGCAGGTTGCCTTGCTGGCGCCAACATCCTCACCCACTGTCATAGCCCTAATTGGAGTCTATATGGTGTGTCTTTATGATTGTATTCCCATTTTTTGTGTCATTTTTTTCCATTCAGAGAGTCTTTATATTTAATAATTCGAATTCAGCAAAACTATTATTATTTTCGTTGTGGTGTGGGCTTTCCTCTGGTATCAGGTGTTACATTAGGGAGAGTAGATTCGAAGAAGAAATAGATAAACAAATCCCCTAATTATGAAAAAGAGTTGGAAATTTTCACATCATTACAAGCATTGATAAAATTAATAAAATATTCATATTCATTGTACTCATGAAAACGTTAGCGCATGTTTTAAAATATTTTATATATTACAATCACATTAAAAGCTGAACGCATGATTCAAATGATTGAAATAAATTAAATGAAAATTAAAACACATAAGTCAACCAAAAAAGTCACCCCCTTAATGATATTATCTGGAGATGCTTTTGTACTCGTGCATAAAATATAGAAAATCTTTGGAAAAAAATGAAAATGTACATATCTTATTGGTACAATAGTTTTGGCAAATGTTTAAAATGAAATGCAAATGTTTAAACGTTTTAATAAAATAAAATGTTAATGTGGAATCATTTTTAAACATGCAAAATTGGGCATATGCATAAAAAAATTAGCATACTATAAAACTGCAGTTATACACAAATTTGTTTTATGCTTAACTAGTTGTTTTATTTTCATTACAGGAAAAGCTCCATTACATTAAATGATGGAATATTGCGAGAATTTGTATATAGTAGATGAGTGATTGAAAATAGGTAAAATGAACTGTAGTTTGTTTTAAAAATTCTCATTAAAATTATTGTATGAACTTGATTTTTATATGTAAGTTGGATGTGAATTAAAAATAGAGGTTTAGTGCCTCAAAACTATTTAGATGATATTTTGGATTGTTGTANAGAAAAAATTGAATTATGGAGGTTTACATTGGAGTCTAAAGGCCTTCATTTAAGTAGAACTAAAACTGAATACATGGAATGTAATTTTAGTAGTAATAGCTCTA
>JXCR01119039.1:63998-75177 GCA_002079205.1 Phalaenopsis hybrid cultivar
GATATCTTCATCAATAGTCATATTAGCCCTCTTTCTCAATGGAAGTTATTTTAGAAGTTTCAGATATTCACTGCTAACTCTCTGAGTTGTCTTGATTCTATCTATTANCTTCATCAATAGTCATATTAACCCTCTTTTTCAATGGAAGTTATTTTAGAAGTTTCAGATATTCACTGCTAACTCTCTGAGTTGTCTTGATTCTATCTATTAAAATCGGTTGCACTGTCAGCTGATGCAAATATCCCATATCACCTGGTCTTTTGATTTCCAACTGCAAAGCATCAATTTCTTTAATCAGCTCTAGCTCTCAAGTAATAATCCATCTCTCACTACCTATGGATTTACAGCTCAAAGCCTCGGCACTTAAATTTGCTAGACCAAAACAATATTGTATATCTAAATCATAATCTTTGATCGGCTCTAACCATTTTCGCTGCCCCAAATTCAGCTTTTTTGTGTAAAAATGTACTTCAAACTCTGATAGTCGGTGAATGTCTCACATTTCACATCATACAAGTAATGTCTCCAGTAAATCCTCAAAAGTTGAAGATAATTTTGAAATTGCCTACACAGAATGTTGCGGAGATAAGCAGTTTCCTTGTATTGGTTGGATATTNATAATCCATCTCTCACTACCTATGGATTTACGGCTCAAAGCCTCGGCACTTAAATTTGCTAGACCAAAACAATATTGTATATCCAAATCATAATCTTTGATCGGCTCTAACAATTTTCGCTGCCCCAAATTCAGCTTTTTTGTGTAAAAATGTACTTCAAACTCTGATGGTCGGTGAATGTCTCACATTTCACATCATACAAGTAATGTCTCCAATAAATCCTCAAAAGGTGAAGATAATTTTGAAATTGCCTACACAGAATGTTGCGGAGATAAGCAGTTTCCTTGTATTGGTTGGATATTACAGAAGATTCGTAAAGATATTTTCACAGATAGACTCTATCTTTGTCCAAGCTAATGAGAAAAGACGTCAAATTTGAGTGGAAAACAGAATGTGAGCACAATTTTCATGAGTTAAAGAAACATTTGACCACTGCTCCAATGTTATCAATTCGGTCAAGTATCAAAGAGTTTTAAATTTACAGTGACGCAACATTGCGAAGTTTGGGATGTGCTCTAATACAAAATAAAAAAGTCATAGCCTATACTTTCAGATATTTGAAGCACCAAAGGAACTATCTGACGCATGGCTTGGAGTTAGCTAATATGATGAGAATTTTATAAAATTGTTTCAATTAAATTTTTGGGATGCAAAATTTGGGATAGTTATTAAAATTTATAAGACTTTTACCTAATTCTTAAATTTTGGTCGTCACACGCACTCCATTTGAGATTGTGCATGGGTGCAACTCTCTCACTCCACTTGACTTGGTACCTCTTATTCCGACATCAAAGATTAGTGAGGATGTTAAGAAGAGGGTAGGTGCAAGAGATTCAAAAGTTACACGAAGAGGTGAGAAAGGAGATCACTAAGCAGAACCGCAAGTATCAAGCNAACTTTTACCTAATTCTTAATTTTTGGTCGTCACACGCACTCCATTTGAGATTGTGCATGGGCACAACTCTCTCACTCCACTTGACTTGGTACCTCTTATTCCGACATCAGAGATTAGTGAGGATGTTAAGAGGAGGGTGGGTGCAAGAGATTCAAAAGTTACACGAAGAGGTGAGAAAGGAGATCACTAAGCAGAACCGCAAGTATCAAGCATAGGTAAATAAAAGCAGGAAGAAAGTGACTTTTCAAAAAGGGGCTCTAGTGTGGAGCAGGCTGAGAAACAAAAGTTTTTGATGGGATCCTTCGAGAGGCTCAAGCTCAGGGCAGATAGACCTTTTGAGATTCTCAAAAGGCTGAATGACAACGATTACAAAATCGACCAATTAAGGGACTACNATATCTTCAACAGCAGGAGGATCTACAACAACACATCCTTCCTTAGCTTTAAACAATAAAGTCATAGGAACTCGAGGTCGTTTGTCTAATGCAACATAAATTCTCAAACACATCTTTTAGGCATTTGTACAATCTTGTACAATCTAAGCCCTAAATCGCCTTAGAGCTCCGAGGTAGTCGTTTGTTACGACTTAAATCCTCATATCTTCAAGGTTATTTGTGTTGATTGCTTCACACAAATGTAAATCCTAATCGACTTAAATCCTTACATCTTCAAGGTTATTTGTGCTGATTGCTTCACACAAATGTAAATCCTAATAAATTGCAGAATAAAACATTTAAATGATTTTTCATAAAATTGAAGTCAAATAATATGATAGCTTAGGAAGTCACCGAAATTCTTCTTCGGATCTGTGGCATCCTCTAGTGTTTCCTCCTTTGGACTCCAAAACAAAATGTTCCAAATTTGAATCAATCCCCTTTCACACTTCTTTGTCCAATGTCTTTGAAATGTCCTTACCATTTGAACTCCTTGAAGATAATTTTTCTTGACTTTTATCGAGAGTATTCTNAGGATCTATTAAACTTAAAATGTTTTGCTTAATAATATTATCCTTAAAATTTAAGGACCCCCAATACACAACATAGAGTTAGGAAGGTTTCNTCTCAAATAATAAAACTAACATGATTGAACATTTAAATAACATCGTCTCCAAAACGCAGCCACAGATTATAATAGTTTAGGAAATCACTGAGGGTTCTCCTCAGGATCCGTGACGTCTACCTTTTCCTTTCTTTGAACTCCTGAAATAACTACTCTCATTTAGTCATTTTTCACTTGATTTTCTGAATCCTGCTGTGAAAACCTAAACCTTGAATTATTGAAGCATAGTTCTCTGATCATTATCGAGAGTTTTCTCACGTGACATCGGTCGTTTAGGATGTAGTTAACTATAACGGCTTGTCATTATAGGGAACTTGAAACCCAAGTAAAAATATACTATATCTAATTTTTGTATTAGGTAAGGGAACTTGTCGGTCACACACACGTAGACCAAGCAGAAGTCACAAATCTCGTCCATCGCTGAGGGATACACTTATCTTTCAGGAAGGTATATTGTTTGTGGTATCGGACACGATTATGTAAATTACTAAACGAATGAGATTTATTCGGTCTAATTTTTAAAAATTAAAACAGAATATTTTCAAAATAAAAATATATATACCTTTTATATTAAATTAAATCATTTATTTTAAACAAAAGAGAAAAAAAAATTGACCGAAGTAATCAAGCGCAACCATACAAGTAATACGCTCATCCCGAGAGATAAGCACGTTACTTGAAAAGAGAGCTCAATTATATGAACTTAAGAATTTATTACTGCGCTATAAGGTGGAAGACAGCTGGGTGGAGTGGGAATGATCAGAGATAATCACCAGCTTGAGCGAAGTACAGCCGAAGCACCGCTTGGCATCAGATACGGTCATTCGAGAGGAAACACCTTAGAGACGCACCTAAAATTACATATAGACCAAAAACTAGTTAGCATTCAGCCATGCAACAATTATAAATAAAAAAGAAATAAAGGGCAAACTAGGTAAGTAGGAGAATAGGCAAGAATTAAAGGAGGGTGGAATGAAAAAGAAAGGAATTTAAAATGCAGCCTATGTTGGAAGGGGGAAAATAGAGCAAGAGACTAAGGGGGCGGAAACTTTTGCTCTAAAAGAAAGGTTGGACCAATCTTCTGCTTACATCGGCCTGGACCCAGAGCCCCGCGTCACTGCAACTTATTTTTATTATGATATCTTCATCAATAGTCATATTAACCCTCTTTTTCAATGGAAGTTATTTTAGAAGTTTCAGATATTCACTGCTAACTCTCTGAGTTGTCTTGATTCTATCTATTAAAATTGGTTGCACTGTCAGCTGATGCAAATATCCCATATCACCTGGTCTTTTGATTTCCAACTGCAAAGCATCAATTTCTTTAATCAGCTCTAGCTCTCAAGTAATAATCCATCTCTCACTACCTATGGATTTACAGCTCAAAGCCTCGGCACTTAAATTTGCTAGACCAAAACAATATTGTATATCTAAATCATAATCTTTGATCGGCTCTAACCATTTTCGCTGCCCCAAATTCAGCTTTTTTGTGTAAAAATGTACTTCAAACTCTGATAGTCGGTGAATGTCTCACATTTCACATCATACAAGTAATGTCTCCAGTAAATCCTCAAAAGTTGAAGATAATTTTGAAATTGCCTACACAGAATGTTGCGGAGATAAGCAGTTTCCTTGTATTGGTTGGATATTACAGAAGATTCGTAAAGATATTTTCACAGATAGACTCTATCTTTGTCCAAGCTAATGAGAAAAGACGTCAAATTTGAGTGGAAAACAGAATGTGAGCACAATTTTCATGAGTTAAAGAAACATTTGACCACTGCTCCAATGTTATCAATTCGGTCAAGTATCAAAGAGTTTTAAATTTACAGTGACGCAACATTGCGAAGTTTGGGATGTGCTCTAATACAAAATAAAAAAGTCATAGCCTATACTTTCAGATATTTGAAGCACCAAAGGAACTATCTGACGCATGGCTTGGAGTTAGCTAATATGATGAGAATTTTATAAAATTGTTTCAATTAAATTTTTGGGATGCAAAATTTGGGATAGTTATTAAAATTTATAAGACTTTTACCTAATTCTTAAATTTTGGTCGTCACACGCACTCCATTTGAGATTGTGCATGGGTGCAACTCTCTCACTCCACTTGACTTGGTACCTCTTATTCCGACATCAAAGATTAGTGAGGATGTTAAGAAGAGGGTAGGTGCAAGAGATTCAAAAGTTACACGAAGAGGTGAGAAAGGAGATCACTAAGCAGAACCGCAAGTATCAAGCATAGGTAAATAAAAGCAGGAAGAAAGTGACTTTTCAAAAAGGGGCTCTAGTGTGGAGCAGGCTGAGAAACAAAAGTTTTTGATGGGATCCTTCGAGAGGCTCAAGCTCAGGGCAGATAGACCTTTCGAGATTCTCAAAAGGCTGAATGACAACGATTACAAAATCGACCAATTAAGGGACTACAACATTTCTACTACTTTCAGCGTAGCAGATTTGACTCCATGCTTCAAAGAACCAGAAGTTTTGACTGCGACAAATGAAGTTGAAGCTCAATCCAGGCAGACTAACTCGGATTTGTCTCAAGCACGCGATGTGGGACACAACATTCTCCAACTGTCGAACCAAGCGTAATTTTGCGTGAATCGGTTCATCCCAATGGAGGAGGGAACTGTGCAATCATTCCTCGATGAGGAATTGCCGCCTAATTGAAAGAGCCCCACCCCAATCTAATCTAGCAATATTTATATGTTATTTTATGTGTTTTAGATCAGTTTTTTTGCTTCAGATTTCCGCCGTCGTCTTCTTTCTCCCCTGGTAGGGTTGTATCCAAAATAAGTGGTAATCCGATTGTATCCTGTGCTGTAAGGTGTTGATTATCTCCTTGTATTCTCTCCTTTCTCGCTTTTCGCTGCTTGTTGCCTCACTCTCCAACAGTTGCTAATTGTTGTCGTACTCTCTAACGGTCCAGCTACCTGCTGCCACCCCGATCAACCCACGTAAAGCTCGTTGTCGCACCTCCCAAAGCCCCTCTGCTTGTTATCCAACCACCATAACAACTTCCCCTCGCTACTGCTAGGACTCCGCCTTTATTTTCCCTATCTTGACACAGTCCGTTGCCTTCAATCCTCGCCCCCTGTAAAAGACGCATTGTGTGGCCTGAATATTGTAAAAATTGTGTAAAGACAGCTACTCCAGCGCTTGGTTGTAGTGTTAAATAAACAAGAGTCACATTATAGACGGATGCAAGCAAAGAAGTTAGTCCATAAAATTAATATTATGATAGAAATATGAAATATAAGTACTCTCACAAGAAAATTAATGAAATTATAGATATTATATTTCATAAGAAAATAAATATATTATGCATTTAAAAAATTAAATGTGTTGGATAAAAGACAAAGGAGATTGATAGCTTTGATTTTAAATTTTGATAGCAGGAATGAGTCGGACTAGAAATGGTGCATGTTTAATTATATATAAGAGTTTGAAAGATGATGTTGTAAAAATCAAGAATTTGACATAGAATTATAGCTCTGAAAATTATTGTTGATGCTAATATTTTTAATATTATAATAACTTGTGCTCCTTAAGTAGATTTGGATATATATTCAAAAGAAAAATTTTGGAATGTCCTAAAAGAATATTACCAAGGGTACCTCTTGATGAAAGAATTTTTATTAGAAGAGATTTAAATAGAAATATTGATAGAGAGATAAAATATTTTAGAAATATTGATGGTAATTATGATTTTAGAGTAAGCAATGAAAAATAAATTGTTGAGATTATAAAAATTATAAGGTCGTTCTAAGTGAAAATTTAAATATCCAACATCAACTATTGATTTTGAATTATAAGATGAAGGTTATTAAATAAAAAATATAATTAAATGTTTTTATGAATTAGATTGGGGCACTTAAAATATATAAATAAAATTATTTTTATGAGTAATCTTCAAAATCATAGAGATAAAGTAATGAATATTATTAAACAAGTTGTAAAAAATATACTTGAGAAATTAAAATAAAAAAAAATTTATGAATAAAAACTGTTTGTGGAGGAATGATAATGTGCAAAAAAAAGATAAAATAATTAAAAATACTCTTAAAAATACTGCTTCAAAGATAAAAGTTCAGAGAATTGGAAAAAACATAATGTTACTCGTAGCGAGTCTAAGAGAATAATTCGTGATGCTAAAATTTTTGTTTTTAGTGATCTCTAATAACATATTAGATATTAAAGATAGCGAAAGATACATGTATAAACTAGCAAGCTAAGAGATAAAAAAAGTAAATATTTAGTTCAAGTAAAGTGTATTTAGGATTAAAATTAAAAAAAAAATCTTAAATGAGAATATTCAACATAGATAGCTGAGATAGTTTGATAAAATTTTAAATAAAAATTGTGAAAATAAGATCGACTTTAGTGATCTTAATATCATAAAAAATAATAATTTTTTTTCTACTGTCGTATTAGTAAAATGAAAGTTGAGGAGACGTTAAAGAAACTAAAGTATGCAAAGCAGTAGGACCTAATGGTATTTCAATTGAAGTACAAAAATATTTAGAAAACCTGAAAATTTCTTTGCTTATTATGTAAGTCTATTGGTTGTAATTTTTAAAAATAAAGGAGATGCCCAAGCATGTGTGAATTAATGCGGAATTAAATTAATGTCTCATAGATTAAAGTTAAGGGAAAAAGTAATTAAGCATAGGTTAGATATAATACAAAAATTTCTCAAAATCATTTTGGATTCATGTTGGGCAAGTCTGTCATAGAAGCTATATATTTATTGAGAGATTTGATGGAAAAGTATAGAGAGAGTAGGAAATCAACATATGATTTTTGTTGATTTGGAAAAAACATGTGATAAAGTTGCAAGAGAAGTAGATTGGAGAGTTCTAGAAAAGAAATGTGTTGATATTGTTGATTTTCAAGTCATTAAAGATATGTATGCTAGAATTTTTACATGTGTTCGAGCACAAGGAGGATTGACCAAGTATTTTCCTATTTCAATTGAATTGCATAAAGGATCGGCTTTAAGCACATATATTTTTGTTTTTTTTATGAATGTTTTTACTAGATATTTACGATAGGATGTACATTTTTGTATGCTTTTCACCGAGTATATCCTTCTTGTGGATAAGACTAGAGAGAGTGAGAGCGGGCGTTTATTCGCATTGTTACATGGATCGATTCGGTCAAGGCCGGCCGAACCTCTAGGTAGCAAAGTGCCACCTCTTTTTAATAGGGGGGCCTCTCCTAGTTATCTAGGAATATATATTTAATTTTGCTGGTGTTTATGGTCAGTCGACGTCTCTTTTTTCCTCTATAAGTTATATCCTAGGTTCCAAGTTGTGCTCCGACTATATCTTGGCCTTCAGGTCGTGTTTATCCTTCCTATACCTTTCCCACAGCGCTCTCACATTCCCTCCCTTTCCTCCATATTGTCTCGCAAGCCAGAACTGTCCTCCTACAATTGTTCCTATTGTTTGCTTACTTTCTAAACTCCTATAAATTATTGTCCTATTGTTTCCAACTTGCTAGCCACCACCCCGAAAGTCCAAACCCTAACTGGCACAACCTACCCCCTAGATGTAACCCTAATTTTAGTGTTGTGTTATTATTTTGTTGTAATTTCATATTTCCCAACTATTTATTGTAAAACTTTGAATTCAATCATAATATCTATTTCTCTTGGGTGTTTGCTACATTTTGATATCATTTAGTATCAAAGCTAGTCTAAACCTAGTTCCATCATAGGGTTATCAAAATCAACCAATAATTAACCCAACCCTCTTTCACCTCCCTAACCTAAACCCTAGCTATGCCACCAAGGGGACAAGTGTCGAAAGTCAATTAGAAACTTACCATGGAAGAGATGCAATGGGAAATCCACCGACTTCAGTAAAGATTTGTTGAAATTGAGAAGGGGCTCATGGAGAGAGCATCGTTGACCCTAACATTGACATTCATAAGAGGAGAGACGGAGGAAAATTTTAATCTCTTTCGTATGGATGATTCCAGCGAAGAGGAGAATAGGCCAAGGTGCTTTGGGATTCAGTACAAGAGGGGATCAGGGAATGGAGTAACTTTGGGAAGACATGAAGATATGGGAGTAATGATAGACTTACCTGATTTCAATGGGAGAATGAATCTGGATGACTTTCTTGAGCGGTTGCAAACTGTTGAGAGGATTTTTGAATATAAGGAGTGACGCGAGGCTTTAGGGGTTGCTGAACCGACCAGATATGGCTTGATTGTCGACTGAACTGGCCAACCATGGGGACACCAACTAGGGGGGATGTGATTTACCGCCCCTCCCCTCCTTTTCCTTTCCTATTCTATTTCTTCCATAAGGAGAATTCTCTTCCTATTTGATTTCCTGCCTTTCTACTCCCTTCCTATTCCATCTCATCTTTTCTATTCCACTCGTAATCCATCCCCTTTCCTTTCCTATTACTTAATGTTTTATTTATTTCCACATATGATATATTAGCTACCTTGTTAGATTAGATGAAGTTCCTGATTATTTTTTATTTTATTTTGCTGCCCCTAAGGTAGTTTTCTCGTCCGAGTGTTGTATCTATGAAAATATGCATTTGCATTAATATACCAAAAAAGTACAAAAACTATGGTTTTCAAAGATGAGTCGTTTTGTACCTTCTCACGGGACACTGGATGCATCACATATAATTGACTTGCATTCAAGGAGANTCACATATTATATATTAGCTACCCTGTTAGCTTAGATGAAGTTCCTGATTATTTTTTATTTTATTTTGCTGCCCCTAAGGTATTTTTCCCGTCCGAGTGTTGTATCTATGAAAATATGCATTTGCATTAATATACCAAAAAGGTACAAAAACTATGGTTTTCAAAGATGAGTCATTTTGTACCTTCTCACGGGACACTGGATGCATCACATATAATTGACTTGCATTTAAGGAGATAGTGAAACTGCATGGGATTAAGGACCATTACTTCTGATTGGGAGTATGGAGGACGTTATGAGAGAAACTTGGTACTACATTTCAGTTCAACTCAGCAGCTCACCCACAGACAAATGTTCAAATAAAGTGTTGAACAGAAGTTTGGGGAATCTCCTGATTTATATTATAGAGAAGAATATAAAGTTGTGGAATCTTATTCTAGCCCAAGCTGAATTTGCTTATGATAAGTCTGTGAGTCAGACTACAAGACATACTCCCTTTGAGATTGTGTATAGGCACAACACACTCACCCTACTTGAGTTGATATCACTTCTTCCTGCTACAGAAATTAGTGTGCATGCTAAGGCTAAAGCGCAGGAGATTCAAAAGCTACATGAGGAGGTAGAGAGAGATCAAAAAGCAGAACCACAAGTATCAGGGGCAAGCTAATAAAATCATGAAGGTGACTTTTTAAGAGGGAGAACCAGTGTAGATCAGATTGAAGAAAGAGAAATTTATGGTGAGATCTTTTGGGAAAATCAAACCCAGAGCAAATTTATCTGTCAAAATTCTCAAGAAGTTGAACAGCACCTACAGAATTGACTTACCCAGCGATTACAAATTTATGCTACCTTCAAGTAATTAACCTAACCCTATACTATGAGAGAAAAGCTTAGAAAAATGGGGTCGAAGCTCACCTAATCTTGGGAGACTGACATGGGACATCTATTCGCCCATTACCTAGATCGAATCGATCCAAGGGTCTTGAAGATCGGCNGGTCGAAGCTCACCTAATCCTGGGAGACTGACATGGGACATCTATTCGCCCATTACCTAGATCGAATCGATCCAAGGGTCTTGAAGATCGGCCAGCCCACTAGGAAAAGAAATGCCGCCTCTTTTTAAAAGAAGCCCCACTCCTAAATATCTAGAAATACATATTTTCTCTCATTGGTGTTTATGGTTCAACTTTTGTTGTGATTTATTTTGGGAGAGTGGTCGGTGTCTCCTTTTCCCCCCTAAGGATTGTATCCGAAAGTTTCAAAGGGTGCTCCAGCTATATTTTGGTCAATAGGACAAAGGACAAAAATGATTCATGCAGCCAAACCCACCTAGTGGAATAATGACTTGTTGTTGTTGTTATTATATGCTTTATGAATGAATAATATATTATTAATATTCATTGCACTGGTACGGACTTCCTTTTATGAATACAAACAAAGTTTTGTATTTCTTCATCACAATCCGAGTTGCCAGGATATCAACTCTCCGACCCGGAGTGTGACAGAAAATCTGAAACACCTTCAGATCAATTCAAATTCCTGAATTACAACAAAAATGAAAAATAACAAAACAGACAATCCTATCACGCAGAATTCAAACGCGAACTTTGGTGCGTTAAGCTTACCATCTGGTACGGATTATTGCAGCCGGAAGGGTTTGGGCCCTTCTTACCGTCCTGAACAACGCCATTGCCAGCAACGAGAGCGATGCAGCTGGTGCAGAAGAGAAAGGCGACGCAGAGCAACGCCAGATGCCGGAGAATATAAATAGGAGAGAAAGGATCTCGTACTAGCACCATGGCGTATCCACCACTCGGCAATGCAGAAACCTAGACTTTGTCTCTCTCTCTCCCCACTCCGTTGAAATACAAGTTTCTTCTGAAATTGCAGAATTTGGAATGCCGTCGAGATTCGACGCTAAAGCCGCATTTGTCC
>JXCR01119049.1:0-43236 GCA_002079205.1 Phalaenopsis hybrid cultivar
AATTTCTTATAATCAATCGTGAAAACATAAACGTTGAATTTTTTAAGACGAAACTCTGATCTTAATTGAGATTCTTCTTAGGTAATTTTGGTTGTCTAAGATGTAATCGACTATAGAGGTTTGCCGCTATAGGGAATTAAAAACTCTATTTAATCTGTATATTAGATAGAGGACTTTGTCGGTTATAAATTTCGCATACCAAAATAGAGTCATGAACTTTTAAGTTTAAATAATTAAATCTACCAATAAGTGATACACTCATCCTCCGGAATGATATATCATTTATGGTGTCATGCTCAACTATTTAAATTATTAGATGTAAGGGATCTATGTGGTCTCAATATTTTTCAAAAATTAAAGAATACCATTTTCACAAAAATTAAATTAAATTATATATTATATTAAATTTAAATTTAAAGTTTTATTTTCAAGAAAAAATTACTGACAATTCTTGGCGACTTCGTTGGGGATGAATTTTTCACTCCATTTAAATCATGAGGATTTTTATTCATACATCGATAGTGTGCCCATACCTCTAGTGGGCAAAACTACAATTCTTCCGTTGACGTGCTTTGCTCATTTCTTCATTGAGCAATTATTATCAACTCCCTTTGATTCTGGAGTCACTGCTTAATCACACACTTAAACAGAGAGGTTTTGAAATCTTCAAATCTAAATAGGGTGGGTCCCTAATAGGTGTGATAAAATGAGAGCGGTTTATTAAAACGGGTTTGACACCAAATCAATTCCCTATTCGATTTTGAAATAGAGTTTTACACTTTTTATGTTTTTTTCTCCTTAACGATAATTTGTTTCAACCAATTGTAACTTTTTAAAATAAAATTTAAAATATTTGTTCGGATAAATTCTAGAGGAGACACCCAGTTATTAAGTAGTTTTTTCAAGATATTTGTCCTAAATTGTTGCACCAACAAAGGGAGGCATGGTGCGTTTAATCTTTGAAATCTTTAAATTACAGAAATGGATTCACCAAAATTGATTTTCTCTTTCGCTACGGGAATGAACTTCAATGTCAATAAAGTCTGTTGCCCGACAGAACAATTATCAAATTCAGACTGATGATACTGAAATGAAGTTTTGTTGTAATAAAATTTAAGAATTCTATTTTGATGAATCAGTTATTGAGTTTAATCTGAAGTCGGCTAAGGACTTTCCTTCATTGAAGAGAACTGTGAAGAAAAGAATTTCTGCTTTTGTAAAGAAGCCTGTTGTTGAAGTTGTTTCCGCTCCTAGTACTGGGTTGGTGGTAGTTACTGCACCTGCTATTGTTTCAGCCTTAGATAAATGGAAAAGTGTGCAGATAAATGATTAAGATGATGTTTTTGGAAAAGGGTCAAACCTTGATTTGATCCCTTCGGTTTTTAAAGCAGGATCAAGTTTGAGGTATGTACCTCTAACCAGAACACAGTGGAGGAATAACAATAAAAAAATTGCAAAGATTAAAAAAGTAAAAGCTGCTTAGTTGATTCCCGGTATAATTGCTTTGGATGAGAAAGAAAAGGAGGGTGGACTACCTGAAACCTCCGCTCTTTTAGGATTGTTATGTTAGCTTCAGTTCTACCACCACTTATTCACCACCAACCAACCGAGTTTTTGTTAAACAACATTTGATTTAGATTTCAGCTATAATAGCATGAATATAGTATGTTGCATCATTGTTTTTACCCACATCTTGAACTTATAGGCCATTTTGATAATCCATATATATATATATTCAACAATTTTAGATACTTTCACATTACAAAACCAAAAGAAACAATTCGCCAAACACTTTCATAATATTAAATTTTTATTTCAGGTTCAAGCTTCAAGCATATATATGTAAAAAAAGAAAAAATTGTATGCTTTATATACATATCTACAAAGAAAGTGTGTTTATATTCTCTGTTTCGGCTTCAGTAAACCACCATAATGACAACTTTTGAATTTCCAGAGTTCTGCTTCAAGAGGTTAAAGCGAAGAAAATCACAAATTTCCAATTTTCCAAATTTCAGTTTCAGAAAACTAAAGCAAAGAAAATATCCAAAATTCTCTGTTTCAATTTTAACAATCCAAAGCAAAACATCTCCCAGTTTTTTAAATTATAAAGTTTAACTACTATAAGCCAAAACAAAGAAGACCCCAAATTCCAAAGTCTCAAGTTTTCATGCATGTGTGAAGTAACAAATATATTACTGCGAGAGGTTCCTTTTAAAATGATGGGAGTGGAGAAGAGAGAGGAATCATATCTCCAGTGTAATCAAATTTTTAGGTGGATGGTCTACGTGTCTTAGAAATCGGGGTAGACCAGGACAAGGGACTTGTTGACATGAGCGGCATGACAAGCACTGTTCCCTCATTCTGCTTCTTTGTATACACCCTTAGCTTTCCTTGAGCTTGAATCCCACCACCTTCAAGTTCTTTTTTTATTATTATTCGGCTCTTTCTCAATTTTCTTGCATGTACCAATCTCTGACCGTCATTATTCTCCTCTTGCCTCATACCTCTAGTTTTTAGTGAGTCACCAATGGGTGCGGTTACCTCCATGGTGTAGTACGGTTCGAATTCTCAAAAGGTTACATTCATGTTCACAAATAGTCTCTTCCCTATTGGGCTCTAGCGAACATACATTTTTTGGGTGACAAATAACTTACGAAAACACACTTTATAGCTCTAGGGACCAACTTCCCTATTGATGATCTATTATCCTTCACAAAACATACATATTCAAATACTATCAACGAGAGGATTTTGTCATTATCTCCTTTCAACAATTCACAAGGAGATTGTCACTCGAAAACTCTTGAGGGCATTTTGTTGATCAATTGAGTGACTGTTAAAACAACTTACGCCCACAAGTGCTTTGGGACATTCATCGAGATTATCATACTTTGAGCTGCCTTTATAGAGTGTCTATTATTCCTCTCTGTTGCTCCATTTTGTGTTGGTGTATATGGACATTTGGTATGATGTTGTATCTCTTGAGCTGATAGGTATTCCCCATACGTCTTGTTATTATATTTTATTCCATTTTTAGACCACAAAAGCTTCACTACTACATAGTATTGAGTCGGAATCGCTCCATGAAAGTCTTTAAAGCAGCCAATCATATTACTTTTGTTTCTCATCAGATTTAACCAAGCAACATGAGAAAAACAATCAATGAAAGTCACAAAATATCTTTAACCATTCGTTGATGTTGTGGAATAAGGTCGTCATATATCTTAATGCACATTTTACCGATACTAACATAAGAGCTTCCGATATGCTTATCAAAATCACAAGAATCGCAAACAAGCTTTTATTTATTTGTCTTTTTATATAAGGATGAATATAAACAATTCAATAGACTAAACATAGAGTGTCTCATGTATCTGTGAGGTAGCAACACTACATTCTCCAGACTTCTCCTAGTTCTCTTTACCATGGATGTTTCTATCCAAGTTTCGGAGTACACTATGCCACGTGCCTGTCCCAAGTCTCCTGCCAATCTTCTTCTCTTGAAAGTTCGTCTTAGGAATATCAAATTAAACAATAAATTTTAATTAGACTATAATGACACTAATTGATTAAAAGTTTAATGAAAATGATAGAACATGCAAAACATTGGACATAATTATAGAATTAGTACACCTCATTGTACCCTTATTAATAACAGGCTGTGTTGAATCATCAACAACTTGAATTCTGTCTGAAACTGTTAGGTGAGTATAGAAAGAGAATTCACTAGCAGTACATGTCTCATGTCGAGATGAACGAGAATCTACTATTCCTTCTGGTGATCTTGCGTTGGATATAAAGACAAGTTCATGTGTATTACAAGTACCTTTGGCTGAGTGATTATAACTAGCAGTGTTCTCCTTGGATGACGATAAGGTGGATGCATACTCAGTCACATCAACTGTTGCTCTCTGTTTCCTCTTCAACATCTCTGGTAAATCATAATTCTTATCGGTAAAGACCACTCTTGTCTTTCCATCGTTCTCTCCTACCATCAGATTTACCTGGTTGCCACCCCTTCCACCCATTTGGCCCCCACGATTATGACCACGACCTCTAGACTCTCCACGTCCACCCGTCCCTCTCTCCTTAGGTGTTTTTAGACAAGCCTTGCTCAGGTGTCTCACTTTTCCACAGTTGTCTTCTTGGCTCAAAGTAATCTCATTTAACTCTTGTTTTATCATCTCAACAATGACCTCATCCAGTGAAGGAAATGTTGCATTGGCTAGGAGCACAAATCTCTTCTGATTAAATGTCGGGTTCAGATGAGGCAGAAATTGTGTAGTCCTCATCTGTGCAAAGAGCTCCTTCTTGCATTATGGATCACCACATCTCGACATCAGTGAAAAGTGATTAAGATATTGCCATAACCGCTCCAGCTCTATGGAGTATTCTTGAATGAATCTATTACCATGTTTCGCTACCTCTATGTCACGCTGAATCTGAAACATGCTCATGTGGTTATCAGTCCCAGCATAGGTCTGCTCCAACTTTGCCTTATGTCCTTCACCTTTCGAATTACATCAACAGAAGAGGCAATCTATCAAACGATTGAGTTGAGTAGCTAGCTATAAAACAAGTCGTTTGTGATCCTCCACTCATCCCCCTTAGCACAACTACTCTTTGGCTCGACCACCGTCAGATATCTCTCTAGTTTCTTTCCTACCAGTGCAGCCTCGATTTGACGCGATCGACTCTGATACGTGGTTGGTCCATCGAGTTATAGATGCACAGGAGGGAGATCAAGCTTCACTTGTGTCAGTGTACATGCATTGGTATTGGCTCTGTCGAGACGCTAGCTCTCTGTCTGAGCCCGATCAAGAGCTTTAAAACTTTTGGATTTATCTTCTCTAAAAGTTTCAATCCTTTATCTCTTGCACTATCTCCGTCTTCTGACATCCTCAATCACAAGGATCAAATCTAGATCACTCACGACTTAGTTCTTGTCCTCATACGAAATTGCCTTGGTGCTACGTTGAAGCCTAAAGTGTCGAAGCTTCGCTTGTTGCTTCCTGCCTCGAGCGCAAATCGACCCACCAAATCCTACACACTCGCAAGCCAGTCTGTGGCCATGCTCCTTCCGCTTTTGTTTGCGTACAAAGCCAGCAGTCTACACCCCCTCCATCGCAAGAGTCATGTCACAATCTCGTCGAAGCCGCTACACACCACTGTCTCGTGCACGCGATCATGCTCTTCCTTGCCTTCCTAGTTACCTCTCATGATTTTGTCTTTGCCTTTTCAGCTAGCTCTAATCGCAACTATATCGTGAGAGTCATGTCACAATCTCGTTGTTTCCTTCCCATTTAGTTCTAATTGAGATTGCTTCACGAGGACGAAGTGTAAGGAAGAGAAAAATGGGAGTTTCGGGCCTTCGATTGAGCAATCGATGGTGGATGGAGCAACGATCCTACTAGCCACGATATTTAGCATTTTTGGAAGCCGTAATCTTGTACGTCGTGATCTTCCCCCGACAGTTGGAAGCTTCGACTCTATGCGCGGTCCTCACAGGCAGTCGTCTAGGTTTAGCTCTTATACCAAATAGAAATAATTGCTTAAGAAAAATCACCTCTATTCGTTAAAAACTTGGGCTTATGTAGAGCTTTACAACTTTCTTTACAAATAAATTTCTAGACGTTTTCTATATTTCCTATTTACAAATATGACCCTAAACTATATTCAATTTTCAACAGAAATTCTCAAATAACCCAATATTTCTCTTTGTTGAAAGTTATCTTGAATGCATTGAAATATAATGTATTTATATATTTTAAGAAGGGGTGTTTCAATCATTTCTACCGAATTTTTGAATATTACATGGAATGTTTTCAAAAGCCCTCTTGATCATTTGATATTTTTTTGGGTATCTGTGTTTTAGGGCTGCTTGGTCGGCAACAATGGAGTGATATACACTGTAAAAAAACTTTGTATTTGAAATGCAACTATTAGTTCATTTTCTATAAATTTAGAATTCACTCGCTGGTCACTTCCGCGGTCAGTTGTCACCGCCACTTCCCTTTGCCACTGCCACACCCTACTACCGCTTGTAGCCACTGGCACACACTACTAATTGCCGGAGCCGTCAAGCGTATTACTTTTGAAATATATTATTTTTATTTACTTCAAATACAATAAAAAAGTTCATTCATTTATTTTACACCGAATCAAATAACTTCAAAATATCTCAAAGTTTCAAATACAAAACATTACTTCTGCATTGCATTCATTTTATTTTTTATTAATTTTTCAGCAAATCAAACAACCTTAATGAGTTTTAAATGATGTGATCATGGACTCATCAGCATTTTCTCATCAAGATGCTATTTTTGAATATAAATACAAAACTAAGTGGATTTTGTATCCCCTAAAATAACCTCGAGAAGTTCTCAATCATGTATCTGGATTCTTGATTTAGGTCAAGCTATTCCTAAAATTTTCTATTTCATTTGAATGCTAAGGTGCTTTGAGGCTTGAAAATGTGTTAAAATTTGGATTTGCTCCAATAAATTTTCTAATGGCCTCTTATTTGTTCGCTTGTCTTCAGTTTTATTTAATCTTTGTTATGTGGGTTAGCAGGGTCTCATTTCGGACTTATTTCTCCACGTGAAATATCAGGCTGTGGAGGCTATTTTGCTCTTACATTCAGTTTTCAAAAGTATTTGGCGGGGAGCCATTTGGCTGTGGACTACAATAACCCACTTACTGTTTTTTTCTTTCTTTGAGGATTTCAATTAACAAATGTGCCTATCTGCATTTGGACACAATTTGTTCTGTTAGGATTCTGATTACATATTTCTGATTTGTTCATATGCAATAAAAGGTTTTCGCCCTTTCACAATGAGCTCGAAAACGACAAGAAATAATATTCTAAGAAAGTTCTGTTTTTGATATGACAGCTCTCTCATAAGATTTGTTGTTGTTCTGGTGAACGCATGTTTGGAAAATTTCATTTCTTCTCAAATTTTATCCCTTATAACGTGAAGATATTGAGGCTGCAACTGGAAGAATTGGGCTTACAGCAGCCTGAATATGAATCCTTGGAGTAAACTTTTTGCTCTTTTGTTACCCATTATCATGGTTTCTGAATTGTTGATAATTTAAATTTCGGTGATTGTGGGCATAGGCTTGGATTTACTGGATGGGAAGGCTTAGTAACACTTTTTTTCTTGTTGATTTCTTTTCTGATCTCATGCTAACTCTTGCCATGTTTTCTCATATGTTCTTATAAAATTTTTATTCTGTTTTATAGTCACTTTAGCAGCAAAATAAAGTGGAAAATTTAATTATGTGCAGTAAAAATGTTATTGGTGACCTAATTTTGGCTCTTCCATTTGCTTCACCCTCTAAATCCATTGGAACCACGAAATTTTTTTCTAATTTGACCTCCACAAATCTGCCATACATCTGCAAGCCTTTATTGTGCATACGCTATTCCCCCGTGTCGTTTGTTAGTCCCTTAAAACCGAACTAAATTATCTTAAATTTAGTTTTCATTTTTCTCTACATATATGAGTCTAAATTTTTTGGATACATATCAACTATTCCAGATCACATCTTTTAATATCTTCCAAACTCTTTCAAGTGAAAACATGCTTTAAAATCACGTCCATGCAACAACTATAATTTGAAATCCAAAGCGGGAACTCTATACAGTCTATTTGGGATAGCTTTCTTCATTCTGTGTTTCAAACCGTCACCATAATTTTGTTAGGAGAATTGTTTTTAATAAATATTTGTAGTAGGAAGCTTTTTTTAGCCTAACTTTTTAAAGTGTGGCAGCCATAAAAAAATGCAATGTTTGATTTTTTGGTAAAAAAAAGTATCTATTTATAATTTTCACATTTTTTAACAAAGTTACTTTTTTCATCACAGCTTTACAATCACTTTTTTGAAAAGTTACAGCCACCCTAAACAACTCTAAAACTTAGTCTTCCCGCAAGTCTGGGTCAACCTCCTCATTTTCCATCCATCTTACATGTGAGTTTCTTCAAATACCTCAAGTCTTATTCCCGCATTATTATACTCTCCTACAGTAATTTGAAATCTTGGATCATCCCTCCATAAGGCTAGATTAAAGTTGGTTTAACCACAAGTGTGGTGATCCAAGGTTTCCACTTATGACAATAAGATTCTTCTAAAGTAGGGTTTCCTCTTGTAATATTGTGAGAAGGTGTCTTGAGGTTGAGATCCAGAGGAAGGCATCAACCAAGCCAAATTTTGGAGAATAAGGCCTTGGAAGTCCTTTATGTTTCACTTAGGGCTATAGCATGTTAGGAGGTTCAGGGCATGCACACTTTTAGAAGATTTAGAATAATGCTAGAAGATGTGTGTGGACTCTAAAACTTAACGACCGCTCCCTGATAACACTGCGTTTAATTTTATTTTTTTGTTTTGAGAGAGAGCTTAGGAGGGTTTCAAAAGAAGATTAGATTGTAGATAAGACACAACCCGGGGATTTCGTCCTCATTTAGGGAGAACTTTTTGATCTATGGTTTGAGGTTTCACATAGGCGCAAGCCCCTAAGGTTAATTACGTCTCCCGATAATGGGAGCAATTTCGATTAAGGCGAGTCTTTAATAAATGAGTATTCAACATATAATAACAAAAGATTTAGGATTTTATGTTGTAAAATTTATCACTTAAAGCTTAAAGTATATGGTGGGGGGATGAAGACAAAGCTCGATCAAGTTCTATGATTTTGTTATCTCGGGTCGTGGCGGTCCTTGATCTATTTATTTAAACTAGGTAGTCGACCCAACTTACTAGATGAATTCTTGTATGCAGTCATGAGTTATGTCGTCCAATGATTTTTATAGATCTAGGTGGATGCTTGTCTAATGAGATAAATTTAAGTCGACCTTAATTAACAGAAGGTTTTGTGCCAATCATTTATACCCTTATGATTCACAATTCAAAAGATAGAAAATCATTGGGGAACATACAGGTTGCGGCAGTAATCATAATATAATGATGTCATTTGGTGACAACCACCCGATCAGAGGGCTCTGGTCGTAACTGCTATTTTGTGGTGTCATTTGGTGGCAGAACTACTTGAACAGAAGAGAGAGTGCACTATTGTCGGGCTCGCAGGAACTGACAGACCATGCTATTTTCTTTGTCAGTTTTGGCTTCCAATCAACTTTCCAATAATCTCTTTTTCGCTGTCTAACTCCATAGCCGTTACTCTTGCCCTGTCGTCTTCTCATAGCTTTTATTACAAAGCTAACAAACGCCGCAACGAAGTAGATCTCGAAACTGGCTATTCCTGTCCAACTTCAACCCTATTTGCAAAATCTCTACTTTTGTAGAGTTGATGCAATGAGTTTAAGGCTCCGTTTGGGGCGGCGTTGTGGTCGCGACGCGGCTTTGGACCGTTGTTTCGTGTTGTTTGGGGCGGCGGCTCGGGCGCGTCACAGGGCATTTTCTGTAAAATGCGGGTTGTTCGACACCGTGGCCCGAGTTTCTTATTTTATTTATTATTGTGGGTGCCCTTCTGCGATCCCTTGCTTCGTCGTCTGTTCTAACTTAAGGTGTGATATCTGGCTTCCTCTGCAATCTATCACTTCCTCGTCTACTCTATCTCTCGTTCCGAACTTTGGTATCAGCTTCTCGATCATTTCTTGCGTACTTCGTTTTGGTTTATCATTCCTGTTGGATGTTGTTGTCTCTGTTGGATTTTTTTTAATGTCAGTGTTGGTTTTTTATGGTGGTGATGGAGGTGATGGTATTATTTATTTGATTTTGGTGAATTTTTGGGCTTGGTGAATTTGAAACTCCGAGCACCGACTCAGATTTTCTAAGTATTTGTAACGCTGGTGGAGTATTTGCAATAGTTGGTGATGGAGGCGATGGTATTATTTATTTGATTGTGGTGTTGGTGAATTTGAAACTCCGAGCACCAACTCAACTTTTGTAAGTATTTTTAACGCTGGTGGAGTATTTGCAATGGTTTGTATAAATAAAAATAAGAGTGTTGGCATATCTAGGTGTTGAGGTTAATCCTCTAAATAGCAGCGCATGTATAAATGATTCCATATACTTTCTCGAAGGGTTAGTCCACCAAAAAACATATTTCATGATTTTATTAACTTATAATCAATCAGATTTAGTGAAAATAGGATCAAAAGATATGAAATGTGGCAAATTTTAATTATAATCTTGCAGTCTAATACTGCTGGTAATATATACTCTTCACTTATTATATGATAAGGCACATGGATGTGTTAAATTATAACTATTATTAGTATGCCCATATGATGGATAAAACTGAAATATATAAATATAGTTATTATCACTCATGTCAACTATGTGTAATACATTTTCTATGAAAGCTATGAAGGTAAGGTCTTGGGTTATTGCAACGTCATGTGAAGAAAAAATTCTTTACGTAATGTGGTTACATTTTCATGTATGTAAATAGACAAGTTTTAGTCTACTGCGTCTTCGATGCCGACGGCTTCTTGTTCTCTTTCTCTCTCCTTCACGAGCTCCAACAGTTTATTGGAGTAGAACAATGGTAGAATGACATAGTCATTGGCAGCTTTAGTTATTTGTGAGAAAAAGAAAATGTAATTTTTGAGAAATTTAATGTTTTGGATGCTTTAAATATAAATAGATAAGTTTATGTGTGAAATTCGTAATATAGAAATGTTTTGAGTGCTTTGTATGTGAATCTAATCCCCTTTATTTTTATGTAGCTTTTATGGTCTTATCCCTTCTTCTTGAAATCCTTCTTTTTTCCATGAATTTGAATTGCATATTCAGCTTCTTCAGTGCCTTCCTTGCTCTAAAACCCCACTGAATTGTATGTGAGCCTCTAAGCATTTTCTTGCTTCATTTTTCTGTCATTGTAACTTTTGTTAACACTGCATAAAAATAAGGTTCTGCATAGTGTTGTAATTGGAGAACTTGTTATGTTTGGTGTATGCATGTCCGGACATCAATGACGATCTGACAACGTGAAATGCATGATGATGTGATCGGATCATAATCATTTTCCGAACGTGCGGCTCACCGTATGTAATAGTTTTCCTTGTAATTGACCCGTGTCAAGCCAAGCATATAGTGGAATATACTTCACTTGGTCGTATTATAAGTTCTTTATGTTCGACTTGAGCTCAAGCTAAGCTTTCATATGCATGTTCATATTTGATTTTCTTATATTTTTTATTAATTGTACTTAACTTCTATTAGTTTTTTTTCTAGTGAAAGAGTGTTATTCGGCTCCTTATGCATTTATCACAAAAAAAGATTTACAAGAAAGAGCAAAAGAACTTAAAACACTCCCAATACAACACACTAAATAAACTAAAAAACTAAAGGTCCTCTTCCCAAAAAAAAAATATAGAAAATAAAAAACAAAACACAATACAAAAATAAAAGCTAACAAACAATATCTTTCAAAGTTAAATCCATTAGAATAGGAGGAACACACTTAGAAATCATAGTGCCATGCATCTTCAAGTTAGCTTTAGCCGCTCAATGAGCAACCATATTTCCTTCTCTCCTAATATGAGACCACTTGCTAATCAAATTCTTGGAAAGTGTAAAAATCTTCTTCATCTGAATATTGATGCTCCAATGATGATCAATCTGCAATTGATAACACTTCCAAAGAATCAAAGAGTCAGTTTCAATAATAATGTACTTCCAATCAAACTTCACAGCCACTTATAGAGCAAAAATTAATGCATCAGTTTCAGCCACAAGAGAGGATGTAGAGAAAGCACCAGCCGAAAACCAACAATTAATAGAGCCCAAAAAATCTATACAAACAACTTCTACACTAGCAAATAAGGGATTTCAACAGCCATCAATATTAATTTTTAAAAAGGGTGCCCCTGATTTATTCCATGTTACAGCAGAAACGTTTGTGGTATGCACAAAATAAGGAATGGCCAACTTTTACGGTAAAGCTACCATATTATTCGACAACTTCTTATTAAGAGGCAGTAAATTCAAACCTTTATATAGATAAGTAATCACCATACTAAAAGTACGATGCACGTTAGGAGTAATATTGTTGAAATTCCCCTTGTTTCTAGTAATACAAAGAAACCAAATAATCACTGGTGGAATAACAGTAAAGAAATTATGGCCAGGTAATTTCCAAGCATTGAAAATATCAGCAATAGTGTTATAATGAATCAATTTTCTGTTTAACTGCAACTTCATAAGAACCTCATTCCAGATATCAGTAGAAAATTGACATTTAATAAACATGTGTTCAATGAATTCTTCATTATTTCTACACAAAACACAACATGAAGGCAACCTCAAACCTTTCATCTTAAGTATATCATTACTAGGAATGATATTATGTAAAATTTTCCAAACAAATAAGGAGATGGAAGGTTTAACCCAAGGAGCCAATTCCATTTAAGATTCAAACCCTAAAAATCTTGGAAGGAGCTAGCAAAACATTTGTCATAAGAATCACCCAATTTGCCTTTAATCTTAGGCACATCAGGCTTACTCTGATCAATAGGAATGGAAGAAATAAAAATAGCATCATCATAATGAACCTTCTTCAAAAGTTCACGTAAGCACGAATGGTTATCATACCAAAGATCTTTAATTTTGACATGAATATCCTCAGGACCACCATAAAAGCCAGCTAAAGTACCTTTTCCCATCCAATCATCATACCATAAAGAACAATCTCCTTTACTAATGTCACAACACATCAATTCTTCAGTACTTTTAGCAATTTTAAGCATCTCACGCCAAATAAAGGAATCCTTGGTATTATAGGTAATAGACATATGATTCTTATTAAAGCAGTATTTTGCATGCATTAAAGAAGCCCAAATGGAATTATTTTGATGGAATCGATACCATAATTTCATATAGTTGATCTTAATCGAATCAGTTAAACTTCTAAACTCAAGTGCGCCTTTCTCGGTAGGTTTACAAAGCTTATTCTTGCTCTTCTAATGAATTTTTGCGTCACCTCTGCCTTCCCAAAGAAATTTATTGAAAAGATTTTCAATCTTTTTAATAATACCCAAAGGCATATTCATAACTTGAAGAGTATAAAGTGGGAGAGACGTAAGCACACTTTTACGAAGAGTAACTCTTCCTCCAAACGAAAGAAACTTATTTTCCCATGATAAAATCTTAAGCTTGATTTTATCAAACATATTCATAAAAATAGTATTTTTCTTCCTACCCTTGTCCAAATGAAAACCCAAATAAGATAAAGGGTAAGAAGCCTTGTTATAACCAGTATAGTCCATAATTCAATTCTTATTAGCACCATTTATACTCTTGGAGCAATAAAAAGAACATTTAGAAGTATTAAAGAGCAAATCAGAGATATTCTGAAATTTTAAAATCTCATCTCAAACTTTTTTTATGAATCTTTTGTTTGTATTGGTAAATATAACCAAATCATCAGCAAAGCACAAATGAGAAATACTCAGTTTGTCTTTATGGTTATAATTCAAACTAGGATAACAAGTAAAATAAGCCATTCAAGCATCTTGATAAGTAGTCAAAGGCAATAATGAAGAGATATGGTGAGAGGATCTGTTTGATATTTTTAGAAGCTTTGAAATACCCATGCTTATTACTATTAATAAGAATAGAGTAATAGTTGTCGTTGAGGAATCGATATATAAGCTTGTGGAAGACATTATTAAAGCCAATAGCTTGATGGATATCTATAATGAATTCCCAACGAATACTGTCAAAAGCTTTTTTAATATCCATTTTGAATTTATATTTCCTCCTCTGCTCTTTTTATCAATATCCAAGAAGCTCTTGAACACGAAGAGCATTATCACAAATATTCCTCTCTTTTATAAAAACAGACTGATTCATGCTAATAATATCATTAAGAATTGGTTGAAGCCTTTTGACCATAATTTTTTATATAATCTTGGATAGAACTCTATTCAAACTAATAGGTCAAAAAGCATCCCAAGTAGCAGCATCTCACCTTAGGACTCAACACAATATTAGAGGATTTAAAATATTTACCTCGAAAAAAGTCTTGAATAGTATCCACAATTTCCTTATGAATAACGTCCCAACTGTATTTATAGAACTCGACAGTGAAACCATCAGGACCAGCCGCTTTGTCAGTCTCCATATAGTCAATAATCTCTTTAATTGTTGAATAGCTAGGAATACAAGTAAGCAAGGAATTATTAATCATAATTCCATCATTATAAAGATTACAATCAATAGGATCAAGAGTACCACCATTGCTATTGAAAGCATTAGAAAAATATTGAACTCCATTGTTAGCAATTTCAGCCAAATTATGAAGAACAGTACCATCAGCATTAACAAATTTATCACACAAGTGATTTTTTTTAACTGCCGAACCAATGTGCTTACGTGTGTCATGACCAAACTAATGAGAATTTGTTAAAAATGAAGAATATGAATTGGTTTTATTATAATTTTTGATATTTGTGTGAGTGTTTGTGATGCGTGCTAGAAAATTTGTGGTGGCAGAGTAATGAATTATTATCTTCTTAGCATTGCACGAGAATTCAACAGACATTCAAATGAAAGAAAAATAATTGGTGCTGACACCAGAAGTTTTTATGTGAAAAACTCGTAAAGGGAAAAAAATTATGGGGTCTGACCCAATTGTAAAAATTCACTATTAATTTATGATTATAGAAAATTTTTGCCCTACAGTCGGAAAAATGTTTACTAGCTTTTTAAGTTATAATGTAGATATACGACGTCTGATTAATGGTGTTCGATGGTGATCGGTGGTTGTCAATGAGTGTCGGCAGCGGTTGACGACGGCCAACAACGATCTGCGGTGGTTAGGGCTGTCAAAAAAGCTCGTTGTTCGCGAACAGTTCGTGTTTGGTTCGTCAATGAGTTCGTGTTCGATTNATAGTACTTGTATGAATCTCAAGAAAGACAATACAATCAAATCTTGATGAAAATTAGTGGCCATAGATTTAACAAGAGCCGAAGATTAATGTATATGAAGTCACTTGTGCATGGCCTTCTTATTGACATGCTCAAGTTCTCATCCACCACATTCTTTTTATAATCTTGTGAACAATGTTAGTTTAATACACCATTCTCCAACATTGGTGGGGCGTGACTAAGTCTTATCTTATTTAGGGCTGTCAAAAAAACTCGTTGTTCGCAAACAGTTCGTGTTCGATTCGTCAATGAGTTCGTGTTCGATTTGTTCGATAAGTAAACGAGATGAACGTGAATAATTTTTTTTTTTCGTTCTGTCAGTTAAACGAACCAAACACGAACAGTGATACGTTCGTTCGTGTTCGAATTGTTATTGTTCGAAATATAAAATAATTATATATAAAAAAATTTATGATATTTTAAAAAATTAAATTTTATAAATTATAATATATAATAAATTAATAATAATAATATATTAATATACTATATTAGTAATATACTAATATGGATATTATATATTTATATACTGTAAGTTATATAATCAATATAATATATTATTTATATATATTAAAATTAGAGATGTCAAATTGGCTCACGTTTGCAAATTACTCGTGTTCGGCTCTTTATTTAAGAAACGAACACGAACAGTGACTTCACGAATAATTTCAAACAAGAGTTTATTTCAAACAAACTAAGTTTTAAGCGAACCAAACACGAACACAAGCTTTGTTCGTTCATGTTCGGTTCGTTTACAACCCTAGTGGTGGTCGACAAGGAGGGTCGACTACGGTTCGACGGTGGTTGACGACAACTCGACGGTGGTCGACAGCAAGGGTAACGACGATTCGGGGTGATCGACAACGAGGGCGACGACGGTTCAGCGGTGGTTGACGATGGTCGGTTGTAGTTGACGGCGAGGGTCCACGACAGTTTGACAGTTGTCGGTGAAGGTCGGTGATTGTCGACGCCGCCGACGACGATCGACAGTGGTTAACGGCAACAAGCGATAGTCAATGATGATCGACGATGATGTCGGACTCCAGCTCCATATCAAAACCTCAAGTTCTCTCTCAAGGTTATATCTTGTAGTATTCCAGATGCAATTAATGCATGAATATTAATCATTTTTACTTAACATTCTAGAGAACTTCAATCAGATTGTTTGATGGACATTTGAGTGACTTAACGATGTTAGAATTGAGCAATCTCGGGCTTGTTAGATTCGTCTTGTTAAGACACTCAATTCAATTATGAACTTGCTAGTTTCGACATTCGTTTGATATTCCAAATGTGTCCGAAAAATCTTCTAAGAATAATTTAATGACTTGATTTGATTCGTATGCACTAGTTTTTTTATCATTAAGTTTGTCTTATCGATCCAATCAATTTGACCATTAGTTTGTTGAAATCGGAGTTTTGGATGGCTCTTAATTGAAGTTTAAATGTTTATTTTTTTTCGAAGGATTATCTAGATATTCGTGTCAATGCCTCGAGATTTGTGTAAGATAATGAAAATTTGTTGGTGGCTTATCAACTTGAAAATTTTATGAAAGATGATTGATTTATATTTTGGATGGTCAGTGTCCAAAAAAAGTCATTATTATATTTTATATTTAATTTAATATTAAAAAAATATCTTTAATTAAGTTTATTTTTTAATTATTCATGTTATTTTTTTTGAGCTATTTGGATATTCCAAATTGATATTTTAAGATTTTTTATTTTATTTTTAACAAATATGTTTGATATTTGAGTACATTATTTCTCTTAAATAATTAATTTCATGGAGTTGGAAAAAGACTAATGGATGTAGCGGTTAAATCCTAGCCGTTCATCTTTTGTATCTCAAGCTATTTAAGCCGAACTCTCCGTCTTCCATTCTGCCCTACATCGAATCCGCCGCGTCAAGTTCAGTTTGTTCATCAAGGGTTNTTTAAGCTAGACATTTAATTGAATTTTTTTTTTTTGACCACTAACATATTCGTTTATGGATGTTAGGGAACATATTGGTTTAATTTTTATATAAATCATTTGAATTGCAATACTTAGGATGCAAAAGAAATATTAAAAATGACAAGGGATGATCGTGTGAGAATGAAAAAAATATTGTGTGTCTCTCAGATGCAACAAAGCCGCTGTGCATTCGCCAGTCTATTTGAGTAGTTGTCTGTACGTGCAGACACTACATGTAATATATTCTCGTGATAATGCGGTTAAGTCGAGAATTACGTGTCTTTCAGATGCAACCAAGCCACTAGGCATCCACAGGCAGTCTATTTGACTTCTCTATTTAGTTAATTTTGAACAACCTACTAAACGTGCAGAATTAGAAATAACAATTATTATTTTTATGCAAAGTCTTTGGGTCACACAAGCATTAATGACCATTTAGTCGCAATTTAATGAAAATATAAATAATCAATAAAATTAATGCATTTTTAAAATACGATTATAATTAAAGAATAAACTATGAATTTAATGAATTTATTAAAACAAGGATGAATTAAAATAATAAAAGAAAAAGCTGATTTTATCAATCTCTACTTCTCTTGATGAATTGCAGGGCAAAGATGGATATATCTGTAAAGTTACCATGTCAATAAAAAAGGATACCCCAATCCTTAAATTGAATTACCCAATCATGTGAAATTGGAAATCAAGTATATATATATATATATATATNTTTAGATGTACATTCATTTCTGTCTTCAAGAAACACATTGCTCTCCCACTTTTTTTGTTTTTTTTTTTTACTTACAAGATGAATAAATAAATGTTTGTTTTGCACACCCGAAAGTCTGCAAAATGGGAGTTTATTGTGACGTAGGCAAAGAGTGAATCCAAAATGTTGGCTATAACTTCTAAGGCCCTTATTAATCGCGACCAAGTTGGCACATGACACCCACATCATCATTCAATTGTTAAGCCTAAACATTCCATGTCATCTTTGAAGTTATACTTGAACCATAATCTGGCTTAAGATCTAATTAATTTTCATATTTTGAAGATCAAATATGATAGATCTGCCAAAAGAAAATTCTCCAGGTTTAGCAGCAGTTTATATCATAGGAAATTGCAGGGGATTGCCAACCCTGCTTTCGCTTTTTATATTCTTTATTTGTTTTATCTTATTGTGAAGCCAAAATAATGAAATATTTATCAGTTCTTTCGAATTTCTTTCTCATCATTATTCGTTTGGAGTAGCTTATACTTTCTGGATGATGTTCAGAACTTTTTCGAAGTTACCTTCTCAATTATAGATCTTATTATTTTCTTTCAAAACATATTTTGTTGTAAAATTTAATGAAGTAGAGAAAAAGCTGTGTAATTTTTCATCCAAACAAACATTTTTATTTTTGCTTTTTTGTCTTCCACAAAAGTAGTAGCATATTGCTCAACTTTTTGGGGCTAGCTTTATGATCTTTATGATCTCTTCCTCCATTTATTATTGTTGATTGCCTTCTGAGATTTCAAATATATTTTTTGAAAATCTTTTTAAATCTCTTATATTTTGCCACGCTATCTTTAGTTTATTATTTTTGAGGCATTTACATACATGCCACTTTATTCCCATGTGTTTACATATATAACACCTAAACTTTATTTTTACGTTTATACTACCAAATTCTTTCATATCACATAAAAAATACCACTATTTTTACTTTTACTTGTTGAAATACACCTTTTCATGCATGATTAAGGATGCATATATATATATATATATATATATATATATATAGGTTTTATACATGTAATTACATAGGAATTGAGTGGTATGTATGCAAAGATTCCATTATTTTTTCTTCTCCTTATGAATATTTTTTGTAGAATGAACATTTCGGTATCGTACCCCTGGAAGCAATGGCTTCACAGAAGCCTGTTATTGCATGCAACAGCGGAGGCCCTGTTGAGACAGTCAAGCATGAGCTTACAGGTTTTCTATGTGAACCAATCCCTTTAGAATTTTCGAAGGCTATGTCTGGCCTCCTTTCCGATGGTGAGCTCGCCGTAAGGATGGGCCGAGAAGCTCGGCGCCATGTTACCGAAATGTTCTCCACCAACACATTTGGAGATCGGTTGAACCGTTATATCCTCGATACCTACCATCAAAGGATTGAATGATCTTTTCATTTGTCCATTTCAAATATATTTTCTGGTATGAGAATTCTGGTAAAGTATTTGATTTTAACAGTTTTGAATATCCTTTTTCTTTAATTGCTTTTGTGACCTTTTTGATATTTTGCTCTAAAAATGTGTCACAGTATGAACATTATTTATGCTTTTGTTGGTGCGAGTGCTTGTTTTGTAATTTTATTTTTTTGGCCAAATTGCAACACATGATTGGGCATGTGATTGGCTATAATTACCTTATGACCGTGTACTTCAACTTAAATGGAGCACACGACGTGTATATAATAGTGCATAAGATGGAGTACACGACGAGTACATAATAGTGCATAACTTTGTTGTTTGATTAAATGGGCTACACCTTAAGTATATAATTGTGTACTCTTGAAGTTTGCACATAGAACCAATGTTTTCAATCCACAGTGATTTTGTTTTCCAATTTTGGATAATTGAGTGAATTTAATCTTAAAGACATGCATAGTGCATATTTAAGGTTTTAAATCCATGATCTCTTAGTTAAAAGCCTAACTTCTCATCCAATAGGCTTAGGAGTCTGTTAAATAAAAAATAAAAACTTCTTAAACTGATGTTAATCTGAATCAAAGCTAAGAAGCCAATTGGGATCACTTGAGGAAATATTATATGCATTGTTCAGATTTTGAAATGACAGCTTGGATTGCATCACATTCTTCCGGATGTATGTTGTCCAGACGAAATATTTTTTCTACTTAATCTCCTGTCATCAGATCGATAATTGAATAAAAAATAATTATTGATTTCATACGTTAGGTTGATAAAACGAACTACAATAACACTTATGATAGTTTAAGTGAAAGTAAACCAAGAGAGAAAATCATTAGCATATAATTATTGAATTCAGAAGGAAATCATTAATATGTTTTTTTCATCACATAATTTTACACATTCTAAAAGGCAGTCCTATTTTATTATTTTCATGACGTGCATATTATCTTCTTTAAATCTCCACTTTGATATCGACATTTATTTGTAATCTCAATTGTCTAATTATTAAAAAAAAAACGATTCACATGGTTATTGTTTCATATCAAATCAAAACAATGCATACAGAGAATTAAAAAAATAAATAGTTACACCAAGGTCATCTATTTAAAATTTTAAATTCAACATTTCCTCTTTAAACGTACATAAAATGTCAGCCAACCCATTAAAAGTGAAATTTATAAACGTCACATATAAAGGACAATAATTTAATAAAGGTGAAGAGTTAAGATCCAAAAGATTTTTATGAGATGGCATTGAAAACATATGACACGAATTTAGTTGAAATTTATTTTCTGCTGAAAACAATATTATTAAGTGAAATCTACATATATACCATATAATTTTTACAAGAAGTTTGATATTTACATTCCTAACATTGTGGTGACATAAATTTATTTACATGAGAAAAATGTGTTTCACTCTGAAAACTTAATGAGAGGTATAGTCCACTTTTTTTGTTTTATTTTTTATTTCCTTAAAAAAGCTTTGGGAAAGTGATTGTGTGTCTATTTGTATTTGCATGTATTTTAATAACACACAAGGTTTTGATGGTCTCACATTTAAATTTTTTTAAAGTTATCTAGTTTATTTCCGGCCTCTCCGTCATTGATGCTACGAAGTTTTTTTTATTGTCATCTAACTTTCTTAGTAGGGTCAAAACTCAGCCATTGTTCTTATCCTCAAAATTTTTATGATGAATCACTTATTGACAACAAACACATTTCTCTTTGTAATAATCTTTATAAAATTATCTCCATATTGTGGATAGGTTAAACGCTCTTCTCCGATCTCTCATACATCTTGCCTAGGCAGCTTTTATATATGGTCATGATATTCTCAATAATGTAATCTTAGCATACTCGCTCCTTTATGGTTTTAACTCTTTTAACAGTCCCTTTGCTCCAAGATCTACCTTAAAAAAACCAAATATAATGTGAAACATCAGTTTATGCATGCAAAATTAGAATTATGCGTTTGCCCCATACTTCTATAAATTGGACTAAGGCTTGGGCTACTCAAGTGCATTTTATTTTATTATCAATAGGGAACTAAGAAGTTACTTTCCACATTCATGTGCACTTTCACAGGGCTATCATTTATCCCCATTAACTCTTCACCTTCATCATTGATGCTTTTAACTCCATCTTCTCCGGTGTTACAAAGAACAATTATTGTATCTCTTATCACATATATACTGATGATTTATTGTTTTTTTTTTTTGGAAGCACCAGTCGAAGTACTAGCCTCTGCATCTTCAAAGTTCTACAAATTTTCGAAAGAGCNCAGAATTTGTTGGGTAATTGTAATTTTAGAATGTTGATAGTTAGTTGTACATTTTTATATTTTTTAACTTTTTCACTTCCATATGTTTCACTATTGTTGGTTGAAAGTTCACATCTTTGAAAAGAAGCTCTTTCGTCTTTTTCCTACAGGTTATGTATTTGTGTATTATAGGGTTAGGCACATACATTTTGAAAATGTTTATCTTTAACATATACATTTAGTTTAGGTATTTAACCCGAGACTTTGAATGCATATTGATCCTTTTGGAAAGTATATGCGTGAAGCCTTATTAATGCCATTCAAGGGATTTTGTGCTATTTCTGCATATTTCTTTTGTACTTTTCGAAGAGTAGTGCAGTGATATTCGTACGTATTTGTTCTTAACTCAACTTGTGGTTTCTAGAATCTAAAAACATCTTGAGCATGCCATAGAGATAATTTGATGTTTTTTGTTCAATTACTAATTTTTTGCTTCTTCTTTTTTGTTTTTGCTTTTATTTTAAAACATATTTGTTTAGTGTATTTTTTTATGTTTTTGTTTTTTATTTTCGAAAGAAATTAACTTATTTTTAAAAACACTCAACACATCTAAAAGTTATGGCATGCCAAGCATGTTCCTTTTTAACTATAAATACAAACAAAACAAAACAAAACATAAACAAAAATCAGAAGTGATCCCAAACAATCCCTAAGAATTTTGCTTGTTTAAAGTTTATCCTCAAGTATGTTTGTCCAAAGTTATTGTTGTAGTTTGATGACATCTTGACAAAGTGTGCAGCGCAAAATTTTTCCAAATGTCTAACATCACCTGAAATTTTGACTGAATTGTTTTGCAGCCCTCTAAAGGAGGGCAACATAAAGTATGCCAGCGTATACCTACATGTTTAAATGGTTTCATACAAGTGGTGTGAAGCAGCATTCTATTTTTTCCTGAGAAAATGTCTATTTTTCCATATNCCAATATTTTTTGGAACACTACTACTAAGCTTATGAATTATGAAGCATGAATCTCCCAAATTTTAACACTGTTGACTTCATGTGTAAATCCAAGCTTAAGTGAAGGTCTATAATTCCAACTCTTACTATCTTCTTGGCGCCTCAACACTAATGACATCTACTTTTATAAAATAATCATAATTTATCATCGTTTTGAAAAAAATCTTGTGTAAATGGATCTTAACGAAAGAAGATGCCTATCCTTCAGGGTTAACTGTCATGGCAAGCTTCTTTTTGTTTTACCCTTGGTTTAAAAGCTTAAATCTTTATAAAATTTACCGCTCATCTATTTTCTCCTCGTTCCTTATCATCTTAATACAAAAATTTTGGATATTATTGTTTATAAAAAATTTTGTTTGCCCGCCACATCTCATTTTCATGACCATAGTATTTCAAAGTATCTCTGAAACTCTCATTTTAGATACATTGGAAGGGAAACAATTTTATTCTCCCTGTTCCTTTGCATATAAAAACCATCCTAGAGTAGGAAGGAGAAAATCGGTTATGTTCAAAGGCCATTCTTTTAAATTAGCATTGTCAGCTTAGGATAGTCGTGTTGGCAGCGTGAAAACCAAAGAGATCATTCTTTACCATGCGATTGAGGTCAACCCTCAATGGGTGCTTTGCCATTTACATAATATGACTCATTCTCATTATTTTTTGAATGCCACTTTCTATTCTCTTTATTCTGAAATCTTCTGCCAAGAAAGCCAAGATGAAGATTTTTTATGGTGACTCCCAATTATGCGAACTAAGATAAAGCCGTGTTTATAAGGAGGTTTAACTAGCTAATGGGTACAACGATCATTTGACTATTTAAAGGTGTTTAACCGGTCATCTTGTATGGGTCATTGGTCTATATAAATATGTAATGATGTATATGAGTTGAGAGAGAGGGTTAAAAGGGAGAGAGAAACTATGAGAGCAAGATGAGGAACCAAGAAAGGTTGTATTGAGATCAAAATTGATGGAGAGATTGGAACCAAGAAAGCTTGTATCGAGATCAAGATCGATAGAGGGCTTGAGGAGATTGGTTTGTCCTTGATTTTGTGCGGTGTAATCTTCAAAACTGTCTTAGTGAATTGTTTCTTGATTCCCTCCCATGGATGTAGGCCCTATGGGCCGAACCACGTAAATTCTCGGTGCTCTTGTTTGCATTTCTTCTTTGCAGTTTTCCTTCCCCGTTTTACTGTCCTGCGGCTTTTTTGACAACAGATTCTACAAAAATTAGCGCCGTCTGTGGGAATTTTTGCCACGACAATGGGATCTGCTAAGTTTGACATCGAGAAATTCACCGAAATGAACGATTTCAGCTTATGAATAGTCAAGATGAGAGCTTTGTTGGTGCAGCAAGGTGTTGCGGAAGAATTACAAGGACCGGCTGCATTGCCGGCCGAAATGCCCGAGAGGGAGAAGAACAACATCTTGGATCGAGCTCACAGCGCGATAATCTTGAGCTTGGGTGACAAAACTTTGAGGGAAGTGCCAAGCGAGACAGTGGCTTGGGCCCCTCGGGGCCAGGTGGAGGGATCTCTATTATGGAGGTTTGTAAATTGGAAGTTAAGGTGGGAGATTTGTTATGGTGACTCTCAATTATGTGAACTAAGGCAAAACCGTATTTATAAGGAGGTTTAAATAGCTAATGGGTACAACAATCATTTGGCTATTTAAAAGTGTTTAACCGATCATCTTGTATGGGTCGTTGTTCTATATATATGTAATGATGTATATGAGTGGTTAAAAGGGAGAGAGAAATTCTGAGAGCAAGGTGAGGAACCAAGAAAGGTTGTATCGAGATCAAGATTGATAGAGCTTGGAACCAAGAAAGCTTGTATCGAGATCAAGATCGATAAAGAGCTTGAGGAGATTGGTTCGTCCTTGATTTTGTGCGGTGTAATCTTCAAGATTGTCTTAGTGAATTGTTTCTTGATTCCCTCCCATGGATGTAGGTCTTATGGACCGAACCACGTAAATTCTCAATGTTCTTGTTTGCATTTTATCTTTGCGGTTTTTCTTTTCCTGTTTTGTTGTCCTGCGGCTTTCTTGACAGCAGATTCTTCAACACTCTTCACTAAAACATTGCATCCCTAGATGAATTTTTTTCAACCTAGGTTTTAACCTTTATTACATCTTGGTTTTTTTTTTATGCTCTTAACTGCAAAATCTCTATAAAGTTCTTTTTGTTGGGCTATGCATTTCACTACTCACTACATATTTAGTGAAAGAGATTATAACACTTTCAAAGAGACATGCATTTCTTTTGACATCTTTGCATCAAAATTCATGTTTGCTATTCCATAAACAAAACTTGAATTGTAAGTGGAAAGGTAATCTACTCATTGACACTGCAAAGCCATTCATCAGATAAACTATGCGATTTCTACAATTGCAAATTCTCTATATTTTCTTTGGAAGTTTTGATGCTCCTAATTACATTTATATTTCTGTAACTTTTGAATTTTTATAATCATTATAATGTCCAGCTTGCTTAATTGTGAACTCAACTGATCTCTTTTCTAATTGCCTTAATTTTCTTTAGTATTTGCTATATTGGGATTGATATTCTAATATGTTGCTAATCCATGGATGCTACTTATATTTTTTCAAATCTTGGGACATGCATAACTACTATTTTAAATATATTTATCAAAATGTCACTCTTAAAGTTTATAAATATAGTTTTATTTTTCACATGAAAATATCTTAAACTTAAGTTTGGAGATAGCTTGAAGCTCTGATAGACTATAAAACTCTATTTAAATTTTGATTTTGTTCAATTGCTAACATTCGATCGTCAATGCCTATTTATCATCATTTGACCGGCATCAACCACTCAACATAATTCATTCACCAACATTATTTTGTTCATTATCTAAATATCATGGATTAACTATTATCACTCAGTCATAATGGCCTGAACATTATTGTCTGACAAGTCATTCAAATGTTATCAAACTATGATTATTTGGCTATCATTATTTAATCATTATTATTTTTTTTATATACTTTTAGATTTTATATAATAACTTTAAATTGGATTTTAGTGCACTACTTTATAATATCATCTTTAGTAGTTGAGGGTATAAAGAAACTCTATAGTTGTGCTTATAAAATGAATTATTTCATCTAGGTTCATCGCCAGGCTCTTTGTTTTTTTCACATAAAAATTGTAGCGTCTCATGTTCACTTTTTTATCTATGTGCACAAAGCCTTTATGCAAAGCCATCATGCAACTCTTCTAGCACGTAATAATTTTGTGCCATTCATGTGAACTCATTTATAACATCCAATTAACATTTTTTTAATGATTGACAATTAATCTTTAAATAAACTATGTTTAATCATAAACTTTATAATCTAGCTTGTGAAATCCACCAAACCTTAAATTTAGAGGATTATGTTAGTAAGTTAGAGGAGCATCAATCTCAAATTCTATAGTACTTGTATGAATCTCATGAAAGGCAATACAATCAATTCTTGATGAAAATTAGTAGCCTTAAATTTAACAAGAGCCGAAGATTAATGTATATGAAGTCACTTGTGCATGGCCTTCTTATTGCCATGCTCAAGTTCTCATCCACCACATTCCTTTTATAATCTTGTGGTCAATTTTAGTTTAATACACCATTCTCCAACATTGGTGGGGCATGCCTAAGTCTTATCTTATTAGTGCTTTTTATGATGTCATTAGAGGTGAATTTTGGCATTTTATTTAAGAAATGTTTTTAAGAGATGGGAATCAACTTATTTGTCATTAAAACTGGTGGTATAAAGATGAGATGTCCCTACTCTCATAATGTTGATTAGTATGCATGCATGTATGATTAAATATAAAATAAGTCGAAATTTTTTGATTAAATTAATAAATTATTTTATCTCTTTTGTAGAAATTAAAATAATCATATAATAAAATAATTTTTCTAGAAACATTTTAATAAAACAATATATCATAAAATAAAATCATATGCTCTCAATAAAAATCAAATAACAAATCTTCACCCGCGTTAAGATCCTTCCAACAAGTGCTATTTCCATTGATAGGTGCACATTTTTACGGTCATGATATTATATAAATAATAGAAAAAGCGATATATGTTGGTATGCATAAGAAAGAAGTACACTTCTCAAATGATGATGAGACGAATGAATCTAATCAAACGAAGATGGGCGACCAAAAGACTTCTTTAGACTGCCCAAGGGTTGCTATTGCTACATGCTAAATAGCCAAAGAAGCGTGATGGGATGCGGGAGCCCAAGACGGATTGGCATAGGACCAAGCGAACTCTAAAGAGAAGTGACTACGACCAATGTACACATGGATGATTAACATATGTAGATTGTTGGGGCAGCCGATAATATCACAAGTTCAAAAGTCGGCCGCCCAAGGGCTGATGCTTGATATCTCATGGTCGATACTCAGAATCGTTGCCTAGGGGCTCAAAGCTGGGAACAAATAGCCCAAACATCCACGATTATACTCGAGATATAAGGCCGAATGAACGTGATATCCTTTTGAGCATTAATATTAGAAGCTAGGGACCGATCAACTGCAGTTGTATACTTGTATAGGGTCACACGAGTCACACCCATGCTTTTTGACAAGATTCTGAGGCATGTTCCATGTGTTCAATTGAACAAATGCATGTGATTTGGTGATATGAAGCTACTTTATTGGTCTTCATCGGATTCATTTGAAATTCACGTGTTTTGTACCAAAATTAGTACTTTATTTAAAATCTCATATACTTCCTAAAAAAGGGCACCAATATACTATACTGTTATATTAATTGCATAATTCAAAGCATATACTAAGAAAGCATATACTTCTATTATATCCCAATGAAATATTTAATGGCATCCACCACCTCCTATTATTTGCAATACTTAGAATGCAAAAGAATAATTAAAAATGACAAGGAATGATCGTGTGAGAATGGAAAAATATTACGTGTCGCTCGGATGCAACCAAGCTGCTGTGCATTCACCAGTCTATTCGAGTAGTTGTCCGTATGCGCAGACGCTACATGTAATATATTCTTGTGAGAATGCGGTCAAGTCGAGAATTATGTGTCGCTCAGATGCAACCAAGCCACAAGGCATCCACAGGCAGCCTATTTGACTTCTCCATTTAGTTAATTTTGAACAACCTACTAAACGTGCAGAATTAGAAATAATAATTATTATTTTTATGCAAAGTTTTTGGTCACACAAGCATTAATGACCATTTAGTCGCAATTTAAAGAAACAATAAATAATCAATAAATTAATGCATTTTTAAAATACGTTTATAATTAAAGAATAAACTATGAATTTAATGAATTTATTAAAACAAGGATGAATTTTTTTTTAAAAAAAAAAGAAAGCTGATTTTATCAATCTCTACTTCTCTTGATGAATTGCAGGGCAAAGATGGGTATATCTGTGAAGTTACCATGTCAATAAAAAAGGATACCCCAATCATGTGAAATTGGAAATCAAGTAAATATATATATACAAAAACTTGATAACGATTATGAAGCCACATGTTCACAAAAATAATGTTACATGAGAAGTCTGGATGCATTCAAAATGCATGTATATACGTGTATAATTTTATTATGTGTATTGTACACATTTGCGTACAACGTGTATAACAATGTTGTATACTTGCAGTTCGAATGCATCCAAATTCCTACTTACGAACACATCCACCACCCAAACTTCAATTTTTAGGAGCCACCATATTTATATGTTTTTGGCATAGGTTGGGTGGTCTATATGTAGAAACTGAAATTTAGGTAAGTGACATAATAATACATAAGAATTTCATGTTAGATGCGTAAGTCTTTCTAATACAAAAAAAAAAAAACAAATGAACAATAGTTTATAGTATTTTATATCCGAAAAAATATACATTTTTAAAGCATAAATCAATAAATATTAGATGTCATAATAATCATATTCAGACAGATTGAAATTCAAGCTTTTCTAGAATTTGATTTTAGCAAATTTATAGCCAAACAAAAAAATTCGAGAATACGTTCCCAATGATATTAAAGCGATGATTCAATTCTGGCAGAGAAGATCTCCAAGCAAGTATTTTAAGTATGATTAGGAGTTTTAAAGCATTGATTGAAACGTCAAATGATCTCTAAATTTATCATGTTTATAGTTAAATCAAGCACTTATATGAGTGGAATTCAATAAGAGTGAGCTTACTCAATTTTGAGATCATTAAGCTACTTAAATGCTAAAAGNAATAATATTACATGAGAAGTCTGGATGCATTCAAACTGCATGTATATATGTGTATAATTTTATTATGTGTATTGTACACATTTGTGTACAACATGTATAGCAATGATGTATACTTGCAGTCCGAATGCATCCAAATTCCTACTTACTAACACATCCACCACCCAAAATTCAATTTTTACGAACCACCGGATTTATATGTTTTTGGCATAGGTTGGGGTGGTCTATATGTAGAAATTGAAATTTAGGTAAGTGACATGATAATACATAGGAATTTCATGTTAGGTATGTAAGTCTTTCTAATGCAAAAAAAAAAAAAAAAAAAAAAAAAAAAAAATTTAAAATTTATAAATTTTTTTNTTAAAAATATACATTTTTAAAGCACAAATCAATAAATATTAGATGTCATAATAATCAAATTCAGACATATTGAAATTCAAGCTTTTCTAGACTTTGATTTTATAGCCAAACAAAAAAATTTGAGAATATGTTCCCAATGATATTAAAGCGATTCAATTCTGGCAGAAAAGAGCTCCAAGCAAGTAATTTAAGTATGATTAGGAGTTTAAAGCATTGATTGAAATGTCAAATGATCTCTAAATTTATCATGTTTATAGTTAAATCAAGCATTTATATGAGTGGAATTCAATAAGAGTGAGCTTACTCAATTTTGAGATCATTAAGCTACTTAAATGCTAAAAGCTAATCTATGATCAAAGGATGAACCGTCCAAAAAAGCGTTGTAAGATTTGGCTAAATTCATGTTCAACCTAAAGAAGTGGGTGTGGGGGTTGGAACTAAGAGCTAGAAGGCGGCAACCAAAGATTTTCGTCACCATCGTTGTTGTGGCCTGATTAATATTTTCAGTTGATTGTTGTCCGATCTTTCTAATTCAGTAAAAACCTTGTAACTCTATTTTCTCTACTAAGAGAAAGATAAACTATTTATCATGAAATATATAGTTGATTATTTTAACTAGACCATAACACATTATGCATTCACTTTCTAAGTTTCTTACGTAAAATCTCTCGTGTCTCGTATGTCAACACTTCTTTTAACGTAACAATATTAATAAAATGTCTTATTACTTTAAATAACTATTTTTGTTTTTATTTTGCTTATTGAATCCTCCCTTTAGGGTCAATTACCTGGAGACATTGCTATTTATAAATCTAGCATTGAATATGTTCAAGAAGGGGGCTTGAATTTGGACAGATAGTATTGATTGGCCAAATAATTGCATTCGAAGAATATTTAATCATTCAACATTTATGTATATTATGTGAGATGTTAATTTTAAAAGAGGGGAAAATAAAAGAAAAAAGATGAAACATTCTTAAAGAGAGTTTTTTGTGCTAAATTTAAGCTATTTTTGGAGCACATGATGTTTGAGGGGACATTAAAGAAGACTTTTGCATGTTAAAAAACGTGTTCTCTTTTTTCGTAACATCAAAAGAAAAGTTTAGAGAGCTTTAGAAGGCGAAATGTTAAGGTTCTTCTCGTTAGGCAGAACATAAGGTGTCGGTGAGTATTGAGGGAAAGTATTACATATGTTATATATATGTACAAATGACAAATTAGATTCATGGAGGCCATCATGTATTTTGATTTTCATGAATGTGATCCTTCATCATTACATGCATACGTATAACATATTTGATATATTCTCAAGTTTTTGTGAATCCCATGAGCTACCTCCTTCAAGTAAGCATGGGAGAAGCTCAAAATATCATAAGAAGGAGAATAAAAAGTTGAAAGGCTGAGACTTCAAATTTTGAAGAGAGGAGTTTGGTTCTAATATATTTGGTGAGATCATGAATAAGATTTTTTTGATTATTATTAGATCAAAAGAAAAGAAAAATAATGATTCTTTTAATATGATTTTAGAAAAATTATAAAATAAAAAATAATAATGAGATTATACACACTAACGTTGTCGGCACAAATTTCAAAATAATCGAACAACTAAAGATGATGACACAATGATGGGGGCGTTAAATTCAAGTGACATGATCTGAACCGATCATATGAAAGATCAACATACTGATCAATTTCACCCTCGGCGAATCCGATCGGTCGGTGGGCCAATCTACGGTCCCAACTGCCGAAGCTCCCTAATAGCCGGTCGAACGCAACCGGCCGACCGACCGCTCGTACCTTGGTAGAAACAACCTCCACTAGGCCCATCACTTTGATCGACCAAACAGTAACACATCGACGGACTGATTATTGCCCTATCCGAATTCAAATTGTAATATAAATTTAGTATTAAATCAGTACATTGAGTGCATTAAGAGTGGTTTCTATTCACTTTCCTTTCTATAGTGAGGGTTGTTTCCAAAATCAATCTCTCCTTTCTATAATTGTAAAAGAATACATCATATAAATAAGAGACTCGATTCATAAAGAGGCCTAGATCTAAGGTTTTTCCTGGACCGCTCGGCGAAGAATTTCCTAACACCTCTCCTCTCTCTTTCCACTCCTTCTGGCTCTAACTCTCGACTTGTGTATCTGCGAAGGACAGTTCGGGATTCAACAGAGATTAATTCCATAAAATTATGAAAAGAATCAATTCAATTTAAAATTTTATAATGTTTTCAATATAAACAAATCAAGGTTGATATTCATATAAATTATTTAGCTTCATTAAACTTCAATATTGATGCATGATAAAAAAAATTGTTATCATCTAACATAAATCTTAAGACAATTTAGTAAAAAAAAAGTTCCATATTCAAATCAAGATAATACTCGATGATACAAAAATTGGTTTGATCCAGTTGTAATCAGGCCTACATCAAGTCATTAAAGTTTTTTGGAGGTTTTCTATTCTCAATTGAATCATTAAATAAATTCCAAATTTAACATATTTATATTCTAATCGACCACCTATGTGAGAGGTCTCTAACAAGCCAAAGCTATGTTAATTTTGATGTCATTAAGGTTCTCAAATTATTAAAACTCACTTCTATCATCATGATGAATCAATCTGAGTCATTTGATCAAGTGGTTGGAGAAGTTATTCACTAAAGGACATAAATACACATTCCTCATCGGTGAACCCTGCTTGAAAACGTCATATCTGAAATACAACCATAACACGTGTTATCATATGGAAGATTAGAAGATAACTTCCAGCGACCACTGCATATAACCGTCACATTTAGGAAACGANTTCTATGATCAAAGGATGAACTGTCCAAAAAAGCGTTGTGAGATTTGGCTAAATTCATGTTCAACCTAAAGAAGGGGGTGTGGGGGTTGGTACTAAGAGCTAGAAGCCGGCAACCAAAGATTTTCGTCACCATCGTTGTTGTGGCATGATTAATATTTCCAGTTGATTGTTGTCCGATCTTTCTAATTCAGTAAAAATCTTGTAACTCTATTTTCTCTACTAAGAGAAAGTAAAACTATATATCATGAAATATATAGTTGATTATTTTAACTAAATCAGAACAAATTATGCATTCACTTTCTAAGTTTTTTTACATAAAGTCTTTCGTGTCTCGTATGTCAACACTTCTTTTCACGTCACAATATTAATAAAATGTCTTATTATTTTAAATAACTATTTTTGTTTTTATTTTGCATATGAATCCTCCCTTTAGGGGCAGTTACCCTGGAGACATTGCTATTTATACATCTAGTATTGAATATGTTCAAGAAGGGGGCTCGAATTTGGACAGTTAGTATTGATTGGCCAAATAATTGCATTCGAAGAATATTTAACCATTCAACATTTATGTATATTATGTGAGATGTTAATTTTGAAAGAGGGGAAAATAAAAGAAAAAAGATGAAACATTCTTAAAGAGAGTTTTTTGTGCTAAATTTAAGCTATTTTTGGAGCACATGATGTTCGAGGGGACATTAAAGAAGACTTTTGCATGTTAAAAAACGTGTTCGCTTTTTTCGTAACATCAAAAGAATAGTTTAGAGAGCTTTAGAAGGCGAAAAAATAAGGTTCTTCTCATTAGGCAGAACATAAGGTGTTGGCGAGTATTAAAGGAAAGTATTACATATGTTATATATATGTACAAATGACAACAGATTAGATTCATGGAGGCCATCATGTATTTTGATTTTCATGAATGTGATCCTTCATCATTACATGCATACGTATAACATATTTAACTCAAGTTTTTGTGAATCCCATGAGTTACCTCCTCCAAGTAAGCATGGGAGAAGCTCAAAATATCGTAAGAAGGAGAATAAAAAGTTGAAAGGCTGAGACTTCAAATTTTGAAGAGAAGAGTTTGGTTCTAATATGTTTGGTGAGATTATGAATAAGTTTTTTTATTATTATTAGATCAAAAGAAAAGAAAAATAATGATTCTTTTAATATGATTTTAGAAAAATTATAAAACAAAAAATAATAATGAGATTATACACACTAACGTTGTCGGCACAAATCTCAAAGTAATTGAGCGACTAAAGATGATGACACAATGATGGAGACATTAAATTCAAGTGACATGATATGAACCGATCATTTGAAAGATCAACAGACTGATCAATTTCACCCTCGGCGAATCCGATCGGTCGGTGGGCCAATCTACGGTCTCAACTGTCGAAGCTCCCTAATAGCTGGTTGAACGCAACCGGCCGACCGACCGCTCGTACCTTGGTAGAAACAACCTCCACTAGGCCCGTCACTTTGATCGACCAAACCGTAACACATCGACAGACTGATTATTGCCCTATCCGAATTCAAATTGTAATTTAAATTTAGTATTAAATCAGCACATTGATTGCATTAAGAGTGATTTCTATTCACTTTTCTTTCTGTAAGTGAGGGTTGTTTCCCAAATCAATCTCTCATTTCTATAATTGTAAAAGAATACATCCTATGAATAGGAGACTCGATTCATAAAGAGGCCCAAATCTAAGGTTTTTTCCGGACCGCTCGACTAAGAATTTCCTAACACCTCTCCTCTCTCTTTCCACTCCTTCTGGCTCTAACTCTCGACGTGTGTATTTGTGAAGGACAGTTCGGGATTTAACAGAGGTTAATTCCAAAAAGTTATGAAAAGAATCAATTCAATTTAAATTTTTATAATGTTTTCAATATAAACAAATCAAGGTTGATATTCATATAAATTATTTAACTTCATTAAACTTCAATATTGATGTATGATCAAAAAAATTTTATCATTTGACATAAATCTTAAGACAATTTAGTAAAAAAAAAAAGTTTCATATTCAAATCAAGATAATACTCGATGATAACAAAATTTGTTTGATCCAACTGCAATCAGGCCTAGATCAAGTCATTAAAGTTTTTTGGAGGTTTTCTATTCTCAATTGAATCATTAAATAAATTTCAAATTTAACATATTTATATTCTAATCGAGCATCTATGTAAGAGGTCTCTAACAAGCCAAAGCTTTGTTAATTTTGATGTCATTAAAGTTCTCAAATTATTAAAACTCACTTCTATCATCATGATGAATCAATCTGAGTCGTTTGATCAGGTGGTTGTAGAAGTTATTCACTAAAGGACATAAATACACATTCCTCATCGGTGAACCCTGCTTGATAACGTCACATCTGAAATACAACCATAACATGTGTTATCATATGAAAGATTAGAAGATAACTTCCAGCGACCACTGCATATAACCGTCACATTTAGGAAACGACGATTCTTTTCGGACTCCTGAAGTCTATCCATACATTGTATACGAGTTATATCTGGTGCAAAATTATAACTCTACTTTCCTAGTCATGAGAAAACAACGTATTTTTGTATTTACCCACTTAAAATGAATTATCTTCATTGAGTCAGATACAATAGTTTGTCTTCTCTTACTAAAAAATCAGTATCTTCTCTTACTACTTTTTTTATTATATGTTTGTCTTGAATCTTAGTGCAATGCTAAGACATTAAATAACTAATCAATGCTCTTAAATTTTTCTTAATGCAAGCCTAGTCAACAGTTTTTCTCAAACCAATTAAATGCATCCCAAATGTTATGACAGATCAATAAAAAAAATGCATCTTTTCATGCATACATAAGATGATATATATGTAAGAAATTATAATTTAGGTGTTAGATATGTAAATACATAAGAATTGAGTGGTATGTATGTAAATCTTTTAACATATAATGACAACTCAATATGACCTTAAATTTGCTAAAGAGTAAAAAGAATATCAATAAAATGCAAAAGAAGAGTTGAACGCACGTCGCTCCTATCTAAATATTAAAATTGTATCATAATATAAAATTTAAAAATACTGCGTTAGCTTGGTACAAATATTTACTTATGTAGTTTTTTTATATTGAAATAATTCGAACTACACGTATCACTGGGCTTCTAGCAAGCAAATATTAAATAAATAAAACCTAATGTTTTGTGAAAGGATTTCATCAGTTTCCCAATTTGATGAATGATTATGCCAATGCCTCTCAATTAAATATTGTACACATGAAAATGTGTCACGAATCTCAAAGTAGAGGGGCGACCTAGGAAGGAAGAACAATCGATCAGCTCTAGGAACTGAGCATGAATAATGCTATAGGGGTTAAAGATGGAGCCAGCTCTCGACAAAAGTATAGATAAAAGACCCATCTTAAAATGGTCCTTGTAGAGGATAACGTCGGGAGAGAAGTCACCTGTGGCCTANGAAGAAGAGTTGAACGCACGTCGCTCCTATCTAAATATTAAATTGTATCATTATATAAAATTTAAAAATACTGCGTTAGCTTGGTACAAATATTTACTTATGTAGTTTTTTTATATTGAAATAATTCGAACTACACGTATCACTGGACTTCTAGCAAGCAAATATTAAATAAATAAAACCTAATGTCTTGCGGGAAAGGATTTCATCAGTTTCCCAATTTGATGAATGATTATGCCAATACCTCTCAATTAAATATTGTACACATGAAAATGTGTCACGAATCTCAAAGTAGATGGGCGACCTAGGAAGGAAGAACAACTGATCAGCTCTAGGAATTGAGCATGAATAATGCTGTAGGGGGTTAAAGATGGAGCCAGCTCTCGACAAAATTATAGATAAAAGACCCATCTTAAAATGGTCCTTGTAGAGGATAACGTCGGGAGAGAAGTCACCTGTGGCCTATTTATGGTTTGTGGGATCTAGAACACAACGATCCTGAATCTCCTCTATGTCTGCCACAAAAAGAACTAAAACCTCTATCGCCGGAATTGAATTGAACGACTCTTGAGAGTATTTCCGAACAATGAAATCTATTGCACTAGGAAGAGAAAAATGAGAAACATGTGGGAGAAGTGGAAAAAGAAAAAGGACGAGTTAAACGTTGCCTAAGTAAATAATTATCATGAAGATTCAAAAAATAATCTATTTGATTCCATATTTTTGTACAAAAGAGAGGGACCTCATGGAAAAACCCTTGGTTACATTAGGGTAAGGAAAAGTCAGGCCAGACGGTGGTTCTCGACTTTGCCCTTGACAAAACCTCAGTGTTGAAGCCGTTCAAACATGAACTTATTGCCCAACCTGAAAAAGGTTCTTCTGACTATCCCTCGGCTGAAAGGCGAGGGCCTAGCTAACAACCGATATTTTTTAGTATAAGTGGGTAACCTCCCCTCTGCTACCAAACATCTTCCCCCAACCCCGAAAAGCTATGGGCTCCTCACGCAACCTCGTTATTTCTCTCTCCACTTGNCATTGCCCAACCTAAAAAAGGTTCTTCTGACTATCCCTCGACTGAAAGGCGAGGGCCTAGCTAACAACCGATATTTTTGAGTATAAGTGGGTAACCTCCCCTCTGCCACCAAACATCTTCCCCCAACCCCGAAAAGCTATGGGCTCCTCACGCAACCTCGTTATTTCTCTCTCCACTTGCTCGACCCTCTCGAGAACCTCAGTGCTGTCACCTTCTCCTTGAGGGTACCCCATGAAGCGGAGGAAGTGTTCCTCCTTCTCCGCAAACAGAAGAGAATAAACTCTGAGGACACACAGCGCCCTCGGGTCGCCTTCTCATCCCTCAAAGCTCTGGAGAGAGCATGTAGGTTGTCGCCCTTAGCTCCAGCACCCAAACCTTCGGCACCCCACTCGACACCTTGCTCCAGTGCGCTGAGCCTCAGCAAGTCAACTCCCTCGTCGACCCGTACCGTGTTCACCCCCTGGACCTCAACTAGGTCTACCACCGTCGCATCATCTTTGGGTCTCACGACAATATCTATCGATAAAGAATCAACATTCAAGACCTCAATCACTGAAAAAAAAAAGGAATAAAAAGGCTAATTAAACTACATACCAAGGATCCACCCCACTAAGACGTGGCATAAGCGAAGAGGTCTTCACCTGCTTTTTTTGGTCCTCCACCGTCCAAGGAGAAGACGCTCGTAGCCTGGCGGAGCCCCGTCTTAGCCTCGGCCCCGTCTTAGCCTCGGCTACCACCTCCTGAGCACTTCCCTAGGGATCGTGACCCCCACTGCCTCCTGGGCAGGTAGTCTCTTTCCCGCTTGTGAAACACTCATCCCGGGTGAACGCCTCGTAGGAAGGGCATCTGGACGTTCTCTCACTTTACCCGCAACCCTCTCCTAAGGAGGGCCCACAAGGAAACCAGAAGAGACAGGCCGAGTCTCATGATCGGTGGCTCCGTGCTTAGATACAACCAATTTCATACTCAATCTTTTGGCAGAAACCTCACATCCAACTTGCGCTTCACATTCAGCTTGTGGATTTGCCCCTGCATGTCACTCATTGTCTTGTGGATCACGCTCTTGTTAGAAGGTGGGACACTTTCACTAGACATCGCGGAAAACATGTAGTGGGGAAGACAAGAAACAAAGGAATCTAAAGGCACTGAAGTGGTGCAAACGTTCGTTGCCCCAAAGCCTATTTATAATAGCCTGGACATGGAAATACAGTAAAGTCCATTATTACACAATAATAACATTTTTTTANTGGGAAGACAAGAAACAAAGGAATCTAAAGGCACTGAAGTGGTGCAAACGTTCGTTGCCCCTAAGCCTATTTATAATAGCCTGGACATGGAAATACAGTAAAGTCCATTATTACACAATAATAACATTTTTTTTATTTATTCATTTATGTATACGTGATTAAAAGATTCTCTTGTCCTTTTGTGCTAGACAGTTTCCGAGAAGCCAGAGAATCGGGAAACTAAATATGTACGCATTAAAATACATCCACACGAATCTCAAAGCAGATGGGCAACCTAGGAAGGAAGAAAAACCAACGAGGCGTAACAAAAAATGATCGTTTCAAGTGAGCAGCGACGTAGAAAACACCTTAGCCGAATGATTGACAGAAGATAACAAAAGGAAGCCCCCAGGATGATCATCAGCCTTCAGAATGATCGATGGGGGGGGACTCTTTCGGACCATGAATCGATCGGACCAACACTTGCCAGAAGATTGTCGAACCTTATCGATCGAATGTCCCCGGTCTTATTATATACAAATAACCATATAAATTACCAAAAAGCCCCCCTAAAAGGTTAACAATTATGGGGCTATTTTATACTTTTGCAATATTGTGACCTAGACCTATAAATAGAGATCCATATTATGAAGAAACGATATTCTTTTGTTTGTCTACTACCACTTCTTCACACACACACACACACTCTCTCTCTCTCTCTCTCCTCTCTCCCTCTTTCCGTCAATTGCTAATGTTCCATTCCTTCAATGTGTTTCCCAGACAATCCCCAATTTAACAAGTATTATTAATTTATCAATTCTATTACATGGTAAAGCTTAACAAATGTTTTAAAACTCTCATAATTGATATTAAAAACAAAATTTTAGATATCACAATTAGAATCTAAATCAAAACATACATATTCTGTTACAGTGAACAAATCAGTATACTTCTGTAAAAATTGAAACATACGCTTGCTGCTTTGTCCGTCATATTATCAAATTGCGATTTGTATACGAATTAAATGAATTTAAGAGTGAGTAGAAGAATNGAAATCAGTATACTTTTGTAAAAATTGAAACATACGCTTGTTGCTTTGTCCGTCATATTATCAAATTGCGATTTGTATACGAATTAAATGAATTTAAGAGTGAGTAGAAGAATTTTTTTACGACGTAGCGTCCTATATCGCTCTTGAGTACATACAATTCAATAAAGACATAGCATAGAAAAGAGAGATAGATGTGGGGGGCTCCAGAGAAGGTCTCAAAGATTGTATATTTAGCTTGAACCTCCATTAAGCCGGAAAATTTGCTTATGTTTGAATTAATCTTATGATAACACTTATTATCAAAACCAAAAATTAAACTTTATAAAATTTAAAATCGGTCTGCCCAATTGTCCAATAATGAACGGCTCATAATTAGAATTGACGATGAATAAGACTTCAGATATGAATCACACACGAAAAAAATCTTTCTGTCGGTGTCACATGTAAATCATTGATCACATTCGGGAAGAGGAATTATTAATAGACCGCATTATTGTCACTGGCGTATCATGAAAAATATTCATCAGCTATTGGTTTGAAATGCTGTTCGCTGCGTATCTACATTCAGGTAAAAAGTTATTGAAATGAAAAACCTCAATTATGTTTATCAAAACTCGATCAAGATAATCATTATATTTATCTTCAACCGTTTCAATTAANAAGACCCCATTATTGTCGCTGGTGTATCATGAAAAATATTCATCAGCTATTGGTTTGAAATGCTGTTCGCTGCGTATCTACATTCGGGTAAAAAGTTATTGAAATGAAAAAACCTCAATTATGTTTATCAAAACTCGATCAAGATAATCATTATATTTATCTTCAACCGTTTCAATTNCAATCTATGATCAAAGGATGAACCGTCCAAAAAAGTGTTGTAAGATTTGACTAAATTTACTTTAAATAAAAAAAAAAATACTCCCAAAACCTTACAAATAGGACATCATTTTCAACCTAAAGAAGGGGGTGTGGGGGTTGGAACTAAGAGCTGGAAGCCGGCAACCAAAGATTTTAGTCACTATCACTAGCTGTTGTTGTGGCCTGATTAATATTTCCAATTGATTGTTGTCCGATCTTTCTAAGTCAGTAAAAATCTTGTAGCTCTATTTTCTCTACTAAGAGAGAAAGTAAAACTATATACCATGAAATATATAGTTGATTATTTTAACTAGATCAGAACACATTATGCATTCACTTTCTAAGTTTTTTACATTAAATCTCTCGTGTCTCGTATGTCAACACTTTTTTTTCACGTAACAATATTAAAAATTATGTTAAAATATCTTATTATTTTAAATAACTATTTTTGTTTTTATTTTTGCTTATTGAATCCTCCTTTTAGGGGCAATTACCCCTGAGAATTTGTTATTTATAAATCTAGTATTGAATATGTTCAAGAAGGGGGCTCGAATTTGGACAGATAGTATTGATTGGCCAAATAATTGCAGTCAAAGAATATTTAATCACTCAACATTTATGTATATTATGTGAGATGTTAATTTTGAAAGAGGGGAAAATAAAAGAAAGAAGATGAACCATTCTTAAAGAAAGTTTTTTGTGCTAAATTTAAGTTATTTTTGGAGCACATGATGTTCGAGAGGACATTAAAGAAGACTTTTGCATGTTAAAAAACGTGCTCGCTTTTTTCGTAACATCAAAAGAAAGTTTAGAGAGCTTTAGAAGGCGAAATAATAAGGTTCTTCTCATTAGGCAGAACATATGGTGTCGATGAGTATTAAGGGAAAGTATTACATATGTTATATATGTACATATGATAGATTAGATTCGTGAAGGTCATCATGTATTTTGATTTTCATGAATGTGATCCTTCATCATTACATACATACGTATAACATATTTAATATATTCTCAAGTTTTTGTGAATCCCATGAGTTACCTCCTCCAAGTAAGCATGGGAGAAGCTCAAAATATCATAAGAAGGAGAATAAAAAGTTGAAAGGTTGAGACTTCAAAATTTGAACAGAAGAGTTTGGTTCTAATATATTTGGTGAGATCATGAATAAGATTTTTTTATTATTATTATATCAAAAGAAAAGAAAAATAATGATTCTTTTACTATGATTTTAGAAAAATTATAAAATAAAAAATAATAATGAGAATATACACACCAACGTTGTGGGCACAAATCTCAAAACAATCGAACAACTAAAGATGATGACACAATGATGGGGGCATTAAATTCAAGAGACATGATCCGAACCGACCATTTGAAAGATCAACAGACTGATCAATTTCACCCTCGGCGAATCCGATCGGTCGGTCGGCCAATCTACGGTCCCAACTGTCGAATCTCCCTAATAGTCGGTCGAACGCAACCGGCCGACCGACCGCTAGTATCTTGGTAGAAACAACCTCTACTAGGCCCGTCACTTTGGTCGACCAAACCAAAACACATCGACATACTGATTATTGCTCTATCCGAATTCACATTGTAATATAAATTTAGTATTAAATTAGCACATTAATTGCATTACGAGTGATTTCTATTCACTTTCCTCTCTGTAAGTGAGGGTTGTTTCCAAAATCACTCTGTCATTTCTATAATTGTAAAAGAATGCATCCTATAAGTAGGAGACTTGATTTGTAAAGAGACCCAGATCTAAGGTTTTTTCCGGGCCGCTCGACTAAGAATTTCCTAACACCTCTCCTCTCTCTTTCCATTCTTTCTGGCTCTAACTCTCGAAGTATGTATTTCCAAAGGACAGTTCGGGATTCAACTGAGGTTAATTCCATAAAATTATGAAAAGAAACAATTCATTTTAAAATTTTATAATGTTTTCAAAATAAACAAATCAAGGTTGATATTCATATAATTTATTTAACTTCATTACTAAATTATTAAACTTCAATATTGATGCATGGTCAAGAATTTTTTATCATCTGACATAAATCTTAAGACAATTTTAGTAAAAAAAATGTTCCATATTCAAATCAAGATTATACTCGATGATACAAAAATTGGTTTGATCCAAGTGCAATCAGGCCTATATCAAGTCATTAAAGCTTTTTGGAGGCTTTCTATTCTCAATTGAATCATTAAATAAATTCCAAATTTAACATATTTATATTCAAATTGAGCATCTATGTAAGAGGTCTCTAACAAGCCAAAGCTTTGTTAATTTTGATGTCATTAAGGTTCTCAAATTATTAAAACTCACTTCTATCATCATGATGAATCAATCTGAGTCGTTTGATCAGGTGGTTGGAGAAGCTATTCACTAAAGGACAAAAATTCACATTCCTCATCGGTGAACCCTGCTTGATAACTTCATATCTGAAATATAACCATAACATGTGTTATCATATGGAAGATTAGAAGATAACTTCCAGCGACCACTGCATATAACCGTCACATTTAGGAAACGAGGATTATTTTCAGACTTCTAAAGTCTATCCATACGTTGTATACGGGTTATATCTGGTGTAAAATTATAACTCTACTTTTCTAGTCATGAGAAAATAATGTCCTTTTGTATTTACCCACTTATAATGAATTATCTTGACCGAGTCAGATCCAATCATTTTTTTTTCCTTTTCGGGGCATTCCATCTAAAAAATCTACTACCTTTTTTATTCTACGCTTGTCTTGAATTTTAATGCTATGTTAAGACATTAAATAATTAATCTATCTACGTAAATTTTTCTTAATGCAAGCCTAGTCAACAGTTTTTCTCAAACCAATTAAAATGCATCCCATTAGATTAATAAAAAAAAATGCAGCTTTTCATGCATACATAAGATGATATATATGTAAGAAATTATAATTTAGGTGTTAGATATGTAAATACATAAGAATTGAGTGGTATGTATGTAAATGTTTTAACATATAATGACAACTCAATATGACATATAATTTGCTAAAGAGTAAAAAAAACATCAATAAAATGCAAAAGAAGAGTTGAACGCACGTCGCTCCTATCTAAATATTAAATTGTATCATAATAAATAGATTTAAATTGTATCATAATAAAAAAAATTAAAAATACCGCTTTAGCTTGGTACGAATATTTACTTATGTAGCTTTTTATGTTGAAATAATTCGAACTGCACGTATCACTGGACTTCTAGCAAAGCAAATATTAAATAAATAAAGTCTAACGGGAAAGGAATTCATCAGTTTCCCAATTTGATGAATGATTATGCCAATACCTCTCAATTAAATATTGTACACATGAAAATGTGTCACACGAATCTCAAAGAAGATGGGCGACCTAGAAAGGAAGAACAACCAATCGGCTCTGGGAACTGAGCATGAATAATGCTATAGGGGTTAAAGATGGAGCCAGCTCTCGACAAAATTATAGATAAAAGACCCATCTTAAAATGGTCCTTGTAGAGGATAAGGTCGGGAAAGAAGTCACCTGTGGCCTGTTCATGGTTGTTTGCCAGTCGCAAGAGAATTGTGGGATCTAGAACGCAACGATCCTGGATCTCCTCTATGTCTGCCACAAAAAGAACTGAAACCTCTATCGCAGGAATTGAATTGAACGACTCTTGAGAGTATTTCCGAACAATGAACTCTATTGCACTAGGAAGAGAAAAAAAAGGAGAAACAACATGTGAGAGAAGTGGAAAAAGAAAAAGGACGAGAGCTCGAAAAAGCAAAGTATATGATCCGTGCATATATATATATATATATATATATATATATATATATATATATATATATATATATATATATATATATATATATATATATATATATATATACACA
>JXCR01119049.1:48483-66131 GCA_002079205.1 Phalaenopsis hybrid cultivar
TATATATATATATATATATATATATTAAAATTGAAGTATTGAATATAAAGAACTATAATAATAAATTGCCAAAATTCAAACATTGACATGATGACAACAACGGGACTGTGGGAGATCAGGAAATGTTGAGTATAAATTTATAATAGAGTTAGATGGTGACTTGTACGTTTAGGCGATTGGCTTCATGTTTCCATTGTGCAACTATCAAAAATCTTTTTTAAATTGATTTGTTTCCTTCAAGCAATTAATAAAAAACTCTTACAAATTATTATCTTGATAAAAATTAAAAGAAAAATGGGCTTGAAAAACTTAAATTTTGTTTTCGATTTACTGTAGTCTACATTTCTTAATTATATGAATATTAATCTGAATGTCTATCGCATAACTCTTAAGGCTATGTATTATAGCATAATTAATATCAAGAAATTAAAATTATGAAGTTTTCTGAGCTGAATTAAATGATTAGAGCTGTTAAACCATTAATGCAGACAATCCCAAGGACGGTGCTGTTCGATACGAAGACAGGCAAAAACCTTCTGTTGTGGCCAGTGGAAGAGGTGAATAGCCTCAGATCCAGCAGCGATAACTTCACCAACTTACATCTCGCCGCCGGCTCAGTGAAACCTCTGGAGATCACCGGCGCCGCCACCCAGGTGCGTACCTCTACCTCTCCCTCCCTTATATAAGATTAAATGTCAGCCAATAATTAAAGATTTAGATAGTAATTTTGTTTTTTTTTTAATTTTTACAAAATTACTTAACCTTAGATTACTGATTAACCAACACAAGAAACAATTGGTTTTGCGGTGACCCTAATTATGCAAATTAAATTCAATTTTTCATAATTTTCATGCTAAAAAGTATAAGAAAGATGATTTTCACAGTGCCATAATTAGAGCATAACATTTCTTAAATCATAAAAAAAATATTATATTAAGACTTCTGATACATTCAGATTCTAATGATAGGATGTCACGTGTTAAGTTTGTGTGACCTATTTGACATGTGGTCCATCATTATGTAATATTCTCTTCTTAAATCATGATGATTCGTCGCATTCTATGTACCTAGCTAACTCTTCGTCGCATTGTATGTACATCAGTTGGACATAACGGCCGAATTTNTGGTTTGCTGCGAACCGTGGAGGGAACGGGCATGTGGGAGTGTGTTGATTTTTATCCGGTTCATATTGACAAGGCAGTCGGGCTCGACACGTCGGTCAGGTCTGGGCCAGCGGTTCGACACGTGCTGAAGGCTAGCCTCGACGATGAGAAACATGATTATTATNTTGCGAACCGTGGAGGGAACGGGCATGTGGGAGTGTGTGGATTTTTATCCGGTTCATATTGACAAGGCAGTCGGGCTCGACACATCGGTCAGGTCTGGGCCAGCGGTTCGACACGTGCTGAAGGCTAGCCTCGACGATGAGAAACATGATTATTATGCGATCGGACGATACTTCGGGGCGAACAACTCGTGGGTACCAGATGACCCAGAGTTTGATGTGGGCGTTGGGTTACGGCTTGATTATGGGAAATATTATGCGTCCAAGACGTTCTACGATCAAAATAAAGGCCGGCGGGTGTTGTGGGGTTGGACCGGCGAGACCGATAGTGAGCAGGCCGATTTGCTCAAGGGCTGGGCTTCTCTTCAGGTACCCTTTGAAATAAGTAAANGGATGACCCAGAGTTTGATGTGGGCGTCGGGTTGCGGCTTGATTATGGGAAATATTATGCGTCCNCTGCGAACCGTGGAGGGAACGGGCATGTGGGAGTGTGTGGATTTTTATCCGGTTCATATTGACGAGGCTGTCGGGCTCGACACGTCGGTCGGGTCTGGGCCGGCGATTCGACACGTGTTGAAGGCTAGCCTCGACGATGAGAAACATGATTATTATGCGATCGGACAATACTTTGGGGCGAACAACTCATGGGTACCGGATGACCCAGAGTTTGATGTGGGCGTCGGGTTGCGGCTTGATTATGGGAAATATTATGCGTCCAAGACGTTTTACGATCAAAATAAGGGCCGGCGGTTGTTGTGGGGTTGGACCGGTGAGACCGATAGTGAGCAGGCCGATTTGCTCAAGGGCTGGGCTTCTCTTCAGGTACCCTTTGAAATAAGTAAATAAATAAATTATATATATATATATATATCTGTTTGTGTGTACAATTAGTGGATAAAACTAAGATTTACGTATATTTTTGAATTGTTAGGGAGATGGATAAATATTCTGTCATACTATTTTTTTTATGGTCGGATGGGTACCAATATATTTACATAGGGGTAGATTTTGGGCAAGGGGATTGGATTCTAGTTTAAATCGAAAATGATCTACCTTCAACCCACCAACATAAACCCGACCCGCATAACCCGTTTAACATAAGAAATAATTACTATTTGGGTTAAAATTGAATAAATGTCAAGCAAACTTTGAGTCCTTTTTGGGTTAAATTTGATTTGGCAAGTTAATTTCAAGTCAGCTAGTCAATTTAAGTTTGATCAGCCATTTTTTGGGTTGTCGAACCCGACTCATGAAACTAAACTGGTCAACATCTTTAACTTAACCTGGCTCAAAATTACTTAGGTCAACACGAATACAAATTTTTAAAGTCAGGTTTGGGTAAAATTAATGTGATAGGCCAATTTTTGACACTCATTATTTTACAATCTCGTTCTAGTAATTTTTTTATCACTTCTAACTTTTTTCTTCGTTTGACGGCTAAGCGTATCTTTTGAAGTTGCAAGGAAATTGCCATTGGATCATTTAAAAAAAATTTTATACCGAAAGGAGAATAATTAAAATAAAATTTATATGCATATTGCATAATTTATATGCATTTTCATATCTAATATCTAAAAATTATTTCTTTTTTTATAATAACATTATAATATATATTTAAGTTTTAAAAAGTTAATGTTACAAAAAGTTTTGATGTGATTTTAAAAAATAACGTCGTGTATATATATATATATATATATATATTAAAATTGAAGTATTAAATATAAAGAACTATAATAATAAATTGCCAAAATTCAAACATTGACATGATGACAACAACGGGACTATGAGAGACCAGGAAATGTTGAGTATGAATTCATAATAGAGTTAAATGGTGACTTGTACGTTTAGGCGATTGGCTTCGCGATTCCATTGTGTAACTATCAAAAATCTTTTTTTAAATTGATTTGTTTCCTTCAAGTAATTAACATTAAACTCTTTCAAAATATTAATTTGATACAAATTAAATAAAAATGGGCTTGAAAAACTTAAGTTTTTTTTAGATTTACCGTAGTCTACATTTCTTAATTATATGAATATTAATCTGAAAGCCTATCGCATAACTCTTAAGGCTATGCTTTACAGCATAATTAATATCAAGAAATTATAATTATGAAGTTTTCTGAGCTAAATTAAATGATTAGAGCTGTTAAACCATTGATGCAGACAATCCCAAGGACGGTGCTGTTCGATACGAAGACAGGCAAAAACCTTCTGTTATGGCCAGTGGAAGAGGTGAATAGCCTCAGATCCAGCAGCGATAACTTCACCAACTTACAGCTCNTATTAAAAGAAAAATGGGCTTGAAAAACTTAAATTTTTTTTAAGATTTACCGTAGTCTACATTTCTTAATTATATGAATATTAATCTGAATGTCTATCGCATAACTCTTAAGGCTATGTATTATAGCATAATTAATATCAAGAAATTAAAATTATGAAGTTTTCTGAGCTGAATTAAATGATTAGAGCTGTTAAACCATTAATGCAGACAATCCCAAGGACGGTGCTGTTCGATACGAAGACAGGCAAAAATCTTCTGTTATGGCCAGTGGAAGAGGTGAATAGCCTCAGATCCAGCAGCGATAACTTCACCAACTTACAGCTCGCCGCCGGCTCAGTGAAACCTCTGGAGATCACCGGCGCCGCCACCCAGGTGCGTACCTCCACCTCTCCCTCCCTTATTATAAGATTAAATGTCAACAAATAATTAAAGACTTAGATAATAATTTTGTTTTTGTTATTTATTTTTACAAAATTACTTAACCTTGGATTACTGATTAACCAACACAAGAAACAATTGGTTTTGTAGTGACTTTAATTATGTAAAATAAATTCAATTATTCATAATTTTCATGCTAAAAAATATAAATAACATTTTCACAATGCCATAATTAGAGCATAACATTTCTTAAATCTTAAAAAATATTACATTAGGTCTTCTAATACATTCGGATTCTAATGATAGAGCGCCACGTGTTAAGTTTTTGTGACCCACTTGACACATGGTGCCCCACCATTAGGGGTGTAAACGAGCCGAACACGAGCGAGCCACGCTCAGCTTGTGTTCTGCTCGTTTATATTTCGAGCTCAAAAATTGTGTTCGTGTTCGGCTTGTTTGCTTAACGAGCCGAACACAAGCTGTTCACAAACAAAGAGTCCTTTTAACAACCCTAATCATGTAGCCATAAGACATAAGGCAATAAAGATTTGAGTAAGATTTAAAAATTATTATTTATATTAAAACATCATTTGAATCTAATTTAATAATTTTTATTGTCTTTTCGTAATCAATATTTTAATTGATTATAAATCTTTGTAGTCTTGTGGTCAATTAGATTTTTTAAAATACTACTTTATATATATATATATATATATATATATATATATATATANTTCCCTTATTATAAGATTAAATGTCAACAAATAATTAAAGACTTAGGTAATAATTTTGTTTTGTTATTTATTTTTACAAAATTACTTAACCTTAGATTACTGATTAACCAACACAAGAAACAATTGGTTTTGTAGTGACCTTAATTATGTAAATTAAATTCAATTTTCATAATTTTCATGCTAAAAAATATAAGAGAGATGATTTTTCACAGTGTCATAATTAGAGCATAACATTTCTTAAATCATAAAAAATATTACATTAGCACTTCTGATACATTCGGATTCTAATAATAGGGCGCCACATGTTAAGTCTATGTGACCCACTTGACACGTGGTGTTCCATCATTGAACTCCGATTATGTAATATTCTATCCTTACATCATGATTATTTGTCGCATTCTATGTACCTAGCTAACTCTTCGTCGCATTGTATGTACATCAGTTGGACATAACGGCCGAATTTGAGATCGACAGCTCGTCGTTGGAAGCAACGATTGAAGCCGACGTGAGCTACAACTGCAGCACGAGCGGGGGCGCCGCCAGCCGGAGCGCTCTCGGTCCGTTCGGGCTGCTGGTTTTGGCAGACTTTGAGCGAACTGAACAAACCGCCGTTTATTTCNGCGATTGAAGCAGACGTGAGCTACAACTGCAGCACGAGCGGCGGCGCCGCTGGCCGAAGCGCTCTCGGTCCGTTCGGGCTGCTGGTTTTGGCAGACTTTGAGCGAACTGAACAAACCGCCGTTTATTTCTACGTGGGGAGAGGGACCGACGGCCTTCTCCAGACTCACTTCTGCCATGACGAGCTCAGGCATGCAAGCATGTTCATTGAATATCTTATCGTCAATTATTCTCCGTAGATTAAATATAGCTGAAAATCTTACTGTGCAGGTCTTCGAAGGCCAACGACATCGTGAAGAGAATATACGGCAGCACGGTTCCTGTACTCCATGGAGAAACTTTGTCTGTCAGAATACTGGTATATTTATATTATATATATATATATATTTTTGGGAATTTATCCACATATATACTATCAAATTCCAATTTATTTATATATTTAAAAATTATATTTTTATCACACGACAAAAACCACTATTTTGAATTTTAAAAAATGAAATACATTTTTCCATATGTGACATGTATTTAAAAATTAAAGTTTAGATGTTATAAATATAAATAAGTATAGGTTTTTTTTAATGTAAATACATAAAAATTGAGTGATATGCATGTAAAAATATAAATCTTTCTTTTGTTTTAATTAACTTCCCCTTTGAACAAAGAAAAGTATGAATGTTTTTATCTAAATAGCAAAACTCTAGATGAATGATAAGGAATTACAATTTTAAAAGAATGGGATTAAAAAATAAAAAAAAAATAAAATAAATCAATTTTTGTGGCTATAAACTGATGTTTAGTCTCATTAGTTATTAAAATAAAGCAATATCTCTCTAAAAATTGTTATTAGAGGTTTAATTAAAATTTGATTAAAATGGATAAAAAAATCATTAGAGATTTATTTTAAGATGAATGAATAATCATAATAGTTGAGCTAAGTATGTCTTGGAATGGACTTGGCTTGACAATATCATAAGTTGTTCGTGGTTGGCTAGTGCTTGAGCTAAGCTTTCATATATATGTTCATACTTGAGTTGGTTTAAAACTTCAAAAATTAACTGTATTTTGCTTGTATTTGATTTATTTATCTCAATTGAAGAAGGGTTACTTCAATGAATTTGCAACCAAATTAAAATTTAAATGACAAATTATTTGAATGAATTTTAAATTAGTATCTTACTCATTTATAATAGTTAGATAAGATAACAATGAGATACTAGTAAGCATTTTAGAAATCAAATAATATATATTAAATGAATACTAACAAGCTTTTTCATTAAAATTAAAAAAAAAATTGTATAAAATTATGATACATATTGATATTAATTACTATATGCTACTATTAAATATATAATTAAATAAATTATAGTTGANGGTCAGAATACTGGTATATTTATATTATATATATATTTTTGGGAATTTATCCACATATATACTATCAAATTCCAATTTATTTATATATTTAACATTTATATTTATATCACACGAGAAAAACCACTATTTTGATTTTTAAAAAATGAAATACATTTTTCCATATGTGACATGTATTTAAAAATTAAAGTTTAGATGTTATAAATGTAAATAAGTATATTTTTTCTTTAATTTTTTTTATGAAAATACATAAAAATTGAGTGATATTTATGTAAAAATGTAAATCTTTATTTTGTTTTAATTAACTTCCCCTTTGAACAAAAAAAAGGATGAATGTTTTTATCTAAATAGTAAAACTCTTGATGAATGATAAGGAATAACAATTTTAAGAGAATGGGATTAAAAAATAAAAAAAAGTATTAAAATAAATCAATTTTTGTGGCTATAAACTGATGTTTAGTCTCATTAGTTATTAAAATAAAGCAATATTTTCTCTAGAGATTGTTATTAGAAGTTTAATTAAAATTTGATTAAAATGGATAAAAAATCATTAGAGATTTATTTTAAGATGAATGAATAATCATTATAACTGAGCTAAGTATGTCTTGGAATGGACTTGGCTTGACAATATCATAAGTTGTTCGTGTTTTGCTAGTGCTTGAGCCAAGCTTTCACATATATGTTCATACTTAAGTTGGTTTAAAACTTCAAAAATTAACTGTATTTTGCTTGTATTTGATTTATTTATCTCAATTGAAGAAGGGTTACTTCAATGAATTTGCAAACAAATTAAAATTTAAATGAAAAATTATTTGAATGAATTTTAAATTAGTATCTTACTCATTTTTAATAGTTAAATAAGATAAGAATGAGATACTAGTAAGCATTTGAGGAATCGAATAATATATATTAAATGAATACTAACAAGCTTTCTCATTAAAATAAAAAAAATGTATTAAATTATGATACATATTGATATTAATTACTATATGCTACTATTAAATATATAATTAAATAAATTATAGTTGATCAATATTTATTTAAAAAATATTTAATAAAGAATATAAACTATCATTAAATTCATAATAGAGCATTTAAGAAATTACTTGTTCAATAATAGAAAAAAATTGTTCTTAAATATAAATAAATAATTCTAAATGTATTTAAGTTTGATTCAATTAGCATTCATGCTNATATTTAAAAAATATTTAATAAAGAATATAAACTATCATCAAATTCATAATAGAGCATTTAAGAAATTATTTGTTCAATAATAAAAAAAAAATTGTTCTTAAATATAAATAAATAATTCTAAATGTATTTAAGTTTGATTCAATTAGCATTCATGCTTTTAAAAAATATTTAAATTTATTTATTACTAATTTGAATAAATTTAATTAATAAAACTGTGCATCGTTTCATTTGCAACCCTAATAATAAAATACAAAATGATTGGTGTGATCATGAAGTAATTAAAAACTCCTGATTATTGCTGCATTATTAGTGAACAAATACATCTAACAACAATAATTAATATGCGGTTCCCAGGTTGATCACTCCATTGTTGAGAGTTTTGCACAAGGAGGGAGAACCTGCATCACGTCTAGGGTTTATCCAACAGCGGCGATCGACGGTGCAGCAAAGCTTTTCCTCTTCAATAATGCTACAGGTGCAACTATCACAGCCAAATCACTCACCGTATGGAAGATGAGACCAGCTGTGATGCGCTTATTTCAATCAACCATATAGTCATATCATACATATATATTTTTTCCAATAAATTCAATGTATTTTAATATATATATATATATATACATAAAGGAATAGCCAAAGGCTTTTATACAAGCCTCTAACCCCTCCTAATGTGCCTAACAATTTAAGCACTACCTTCTTTAAGGCTCACGTCGCTAGAGAGGGATTAGAACTCACGACCTTAGGGGTCTTACACCAAAAATGTCAAACAGGCTGGAATACACAACACAATTCAATGTATTTGAATATAAATCACCAATTTGTTGATAAATATTTTTTCTTTGATTNGGCCGGAGCGCTCTCGGTCCGTTCGGGCTGCTGGTTTTGGCCGACGTTGAGCGAACTGAACAAACCGCCGTTTATTTCTACGTGCGGAGAGGGACCGACGGCCTTCTCCAGACTCACTTCTGCCATGACGAGCTCAGGCATGCGAGCATGTTCACTGAATATCTTACCGTCAATTATTCTCGGTAGATTAAATATAGCTGAAAATCTTACTGTGCAGGTCTTCGAAGGCCAACGACATCGTGAAGAGAATATACGGTAGCACGGTTCCTGTACTCCATGGTGAAACTTTGTCTGTCAGAATACTGGTATATTTATATTATATATATATATTTTTTTTTATTGGGAATTTATCCACATATATATTATCAAATTCCAATTTATTTATATATTTAACTTTCATATTTATATCACACGATAAAAACCACTATTTTGATTTTTAAAAGATGAAATACACTTTTCCATATGTGACATGTATTTAAAAATTAAAGTTTAGATGTTGTAAATGTAAAGAAGTATAGTTTTTTTTAATTTTTTTATGTAAATACATAAAAATTGAGTGATATGTATGTAAAAATGTAATCTTTCTTTTGTTTTAATTAACTTCCCCTTTGAACAAAAAAAAAAGTATGAATGTTTTTTATCTAAATAGCTAAACTCTTGATGAATGATAAGGAATTACAATTTTAAGAGAATGGGATTAAAAAATGAAAGAAGTATTAAAATAAATCAATTTTTGTGGCTACAAACTGATGTTTAGTGTCATTAGTTATTAAAATAAAGCAATATTTTCTCTAAATTTGTTATTTGAGGTTTAATTAAAATTTGATTAAAATGGATAAAAAAACCATTAGAGATTTATTTTAAGATGAATGAATAATCATTATAGCTGAGCTAAATATGTCTTGGAATGGACTTGGCTTGACAATTTCATAAGTTGTTCGTGTTTGGCTAGTGCTTGAGCTAAGCTTTCACATGTATGTTCATACTTGAGTTGGTTTAAATCTTAAAAAATTAACTGTATTTGGCTTGTATTTGATTTATTTATATTAATTGAAGAAGGGTTACTTCAAATGAATTTGCAAACAAATTAAAATTTAAATGAAAAAAAAATATTTGAATGAATTTTAAATTAGAATCTAACTCGTTTATAATAGTTAAATAAGATAACAATGAGATACTAGTAAGCATTTTAGTAATCGAATAATATATATTAAATGAATACTAACAAGTTCTTTCATTAAAATAAAAATGAAAAAAAAATTTGTATTAAATCATGATACATATTGATATTAATTACTATATGCTACTATTAAATATATAATTAAATAAATTATAGTTGATCAATAATTATTTAAAAAAATATTTAACATAGGTTATAAACTATCATCAAATTCATAATAGAGCATTAAAGAAATTACTTGTTCAATAATAAAAAAAAATTGTTCTTAAATATAAATAAATTATTTTGAATGTATTTAAGTTTGATTCAATTAGCATTCATGCTTTTAAAAAATATTTAAATTTATTTATTTATTAATTTGAATAAATTTAATTAATAAAACTGTGCATCGTTTCATTTGCAACCCTAATAATAAATACAAAATGATTGGTGTGATCATGAAGTAATTAAAAACTCCTGATTATTGCTGCATTATTAGTGAACAAATACATCTAACAACAATAATTAATATGCGGTTCCCAGGTTGATCACTCCATTGTTGAGAGTTTTGCACAAGGAGGGAGAACCTGCATCACGTCTAGGGTTTATCCAACAGCGGCGATCGACGGTGCAGCAAAGCTTTTCCTCTTCAATAATGCTACAGGTGCAACTATCACAGCCAAATCACTCACCGTATGGAAGATGAGACCAGCTGTGATGCGCTTATTTCAATCAACCATATAGTCATATCATACATATATATTTTTTCCAATAAATTCAATGTATTTTAATATATATATATATATATACATAAAGGAATAGCCAAAGGCTTTTATACAAGCCTCTAACCCCTCCTAATGTGCCTAACAATTTAAGCACTACCTTCTTTAAGGCTCACGTCGCTAGAGAGGGATTAGAACTCACGACCTTAGGGGTCTTACACCAAAAATGTCAAACAGGCTGGAATACACAACACAATTCAATGTATTTGAATATAAATCACCAATTTGTTGATAAATATTTTTTCTTTGATTAATTAGAAAGGATGTTGTATGCTATGCATTTTGCTATATTGAATAATGAAAATGATATTTTTGATAGTTTTATGCACGTTGATATCATTTACGTTTGATGTATTGATACATTGTAATATAAATCATGTAAGTGATGTTGGTCAGATGTCGAACATGTTATTAGCAAGCTCGATTAATTAAAATAGTAAATTTTAATGTTACATAAATAATTATAGTTAAGCTTCATTTTCTCTTCTTTTTTGAACACTCAACTAGATTTTAGTGATTCCTCTTCTGCCCTGTGCTGTAACAAATTTTTTATGATATGTATGTTAAACCTCAAATTGTCATAGAGTAGGCACCCCTTGAGACACGAAAGAAAAATGAGATGAGACTATTAATTTAAGAGAATCGAGTGTGTAACCCTGTTTATAATCATAGGCGGCTTCGGTTTACGTAGGGGTGTAAACGAGCCGAACACGAGTAAGATTGAGCTCGGCACTTGTTTGGCTCGTTAAAAAATACTACTCTTTGTGTTCAGTTTGTTTATATTTCGAATACAAAAAGTTGTTCTTGTTCGGGTCATTTACTTAACAAGTCGTACAGGAGTTGTTCACGAACAAAGAGCGATTTTGACTTCTCTACTCATGCAGGCGTAAGATATTAAGGTAGGGCGAGACGTAAATCCTTAAATTTATATTTAAACATCATTTAAATATAATTCAATATATTTTTATTCTATTTTTCTAATTGATTGTTGAGCTTTGTGGACAATTAAAATATTTGACTATACAACTCATCAATTATATATATATATATATATATATATATATATATATATATATATATATATATATATATNTCATTGATAATAAAGGAAGATATAAAGCTTTAGTGAGTGGGTGCAAGGGAGCATACACTCAGAAAAGGAAACCAAAAAAATAATAGTAGTATACCCTAAAAGCAAGCGGTAAGCCAAAAACCCAAATATCGCCTGCAAAACCACCGCCGAGAATACCAAAAATGCCTCTGTAATAAAGTTGAAAAAAGTCACAAATAAGATCACAGATAGCACCATCACGTTGAGAAGGGACTAATCAAGGTGGGTTGTTTTTACTCTTCCCCTTCCGCTATTTCTAGGGAGTAAATCCAACAACAAACTATTATGAGAGCTTCCTTTTGAAACTGCCCAACAGTCATCCTGCGCTAGCATACCTTTTCTCTTTCTCTTAGCTTTTTGAACCTGCCATTTATCTTCCATAGAGATCTTACCCAGGGGGGTATGTTGATCCACTTGACTTTGAGTACTCTTTTCTCTAGAAATTGGTAGTTTCACGACAATTAGGAAATCATCTTCTACAACCAAATGATTAGCAACAGTGTTAGAAACGCCTTGCCAACCTGGTTGGGGAGGAACAGATTGATGAGGTAAAGTGTCATTCAACATTTTTGGAAGATCTTCTATTGCGACTAAGTTTTCCTCCACTTGGATGATATTGTTGGTGTTAGGGACAATAGAGATATCATTTGCCTCCAAAGTTAGAGTACCCAATTCTTTAGCAATATGTGGTTCTGGTAGGGGGTTGAGGTAGTGGGGGATTTCTCTCAGGGGAAAAAACACATGGTTCTTTTGTATTTGGTTCTTCCATGAATTGGAGCATTTGATTTCAAGTTTGGGTGCAGTCTAAAGCATTTATCCTTTGTATGACCAAACATCTTATAGTGATTGCAATAGTAATGTCATTACTCCATAATGATTTGTTGTCAGTAACCATTGTGAGTTGTGTCAAACCGGATTTCTTCTATTTCTGGAACTGTAGTATCCCTCTCTACAAGGATCCTTGCAGCTGAAGGTCGAGTCAGATTAAAGGTAGAAATATCTAACTTCATTGGTCTCCCTAGGGTAGCCCCATTAGAATAGAGCACTTGATGATTGAAGAAGTGTAATTTGAGCCCTCCTAACTTAGACCATATAGGTGCGATGAGAGGTTCTTGACTTTGATCAAATTCAGGAGATCATTTAAACAATTTCATATGTTTATCCATAATTAAGATGTATTTCATAAAAAAATATCTTTGTATAATCTTCTTTTTTTAATCAGTTGTATCATAACACGTCTTCCATGAAAAAGGACCACCTTCCATGCCCCAAGTAACTTGAAATCTTCAAATACTTTCCTAATAGCTTCCATCTTGGGATGTCCAAATGAAAATTTCCAATCAGGGTAAATTTACAGTTTTCAGCAAAGTTTCAAATTTCCATATCAGTAATATAAGTGCTAGCTTTTTCCCCTTTTTACCTGTTTTTTGATGAAATTACAATACCCATGTCCTGCGGATGAATCATGATACACATGATGAAAAACTAGAGTGTCCCCAATCTTCAAATGATCCATGCCTTCATCAAACCAGGTTCGATCACAGTCGGAGGGAAGAAAGTTGCCATGTTTTCAATATACCCGTACCAACGAAAGAAGAAAGTAGCTCAGTAGTCCAGAGAGAGCAAACTAACCAAAATACAATGGAAAAAATACCAAAACACCAAAAGGAAAGCTCTTAGAATATCCCCTGGAACACGGTAACAAGAACACCATCGCAGAAGTCGTGGCGATGGCGAACATCATCCACAATACCACAATTGAACCACGGGAAAACTTCCGGAATCACAAGCGCCGAGTAGAATGAGGGGAAAAGCCCAAAAACATGGAGTAGTCTTCCTAAAGATCTGCTACGATGCCTCCAAAGCACCAGGAAGATAACAAAGCCGCAAAAACTGAAGCCGCGAAGAGGAAAGCATCCAGAAGAACATGAATAAAACACAAATGAACAACCAAAATAGCTACCTTGATGAAGATTGGAGGCGAATCCATCAAACGNCTTAATGTGCCTAACAATTTAAGCATTACCCTCCTAAAGGCTCACGTCGCTAGAGAGAGATTAGAACTCACGACCTGAGGGGTCTTACATCAAAAATGTCAAATAGGCCGGAATACACAACACAATTCAATGTATTTGAATATAAATCACCAATTTGTTGATAAATATTTTTTCTTTGATAAATTAGAAAGGATGTTGTATACTATGCATTTTGCTATATTGAATAATGAAAATGATATTTTTGATAGTTTTATGCACGTTGATATCATTTATGTTTGATGTATTGATACATTGTAATATAAATTATGTAAGTAATGTTGGTCAAATGTCAGACATGTTATTAGCAAGCTCGATTAATTAAAATAGTAAATTTTAATGTTATATAAATAATTATAGTTAAGCTTCATTTTCTCTTCTTTTTTGAACACTCAACTAGATTTTAGTGATTCCTCTTCTGCCCTGTGCTGTAACAATTTTTTTTATGATATGTATGTTAAACCTCAAATTGTCCTCGAGTAGGCACCCCTTGAGCCACCAAAGAAAAATGAGATGAGACTATTAATTTCAGAGAATCGAGTGTGTAACCTCTGGTTATAATCATAGGCGGCTTGGGTTTACGTAGGAGTGTAAACGAGCCGAACACAAGCAAGCCTGGGATCGGCACTTGTTTGGCTCGTTAAAAAATACTACTCTTTGTGTTCAGTTTGTTTATATTTCAAGTACAAAAATTTGTTCTTGTTCGGGTCATTTACTTGACAAGCCGTACACGAGTTGTTCACGAACAAAGAACGGTTTTGACTCCTCTAGTCTTGCAGGAGTAAGATATTAAGGTAGGGCGAGACGTAAATCTTTAAATTTATATTTAAACATCATTTAAACATAATTCAACATATTTTTATTCTATTTTTCTAATTGATTGTTGAGCTTTGTGGACNTATATATATATAATATTATTATTAAAACCCAAAGGCAAATTCATTGATAATAAAGGAAAATATAAAGCTTTAGTGAGTGGCTGCAAGGGAGTATACGCCCAAAAAAGGGAACAAAAAAATAATAGTAGTATACCCTAAAACCACGTGATAAGCCAAAAACCCAAATATCGCCTGCAAAACCATTTTTGAGAATAACAAAAAAACCTTGGTAATAAAGTTGAAAAAAGTCACAAATAAGACCACGGATAGCACCACCACGCCGAGAAGGGAATAATCAAGGTGGGTTGGTTTTACTCTTCCCCTCCCCCTATTTCTAGGGAGTAAGTCCAACAACAAACTATTATGAGAGCTTCCTTCTGAAACTACCCAAAAGACATCCTGCACTAGCATACCTTTTCTCTTTCTCTTAGCTTTTTGAAACTACCATTTATCTTCCATAGAGATCATACCCTGGGGTATGTTGTTCCACTTGGCCTTGAGTACTCTTTTCTCAAGAAATTGGTAGTTCCACGACAATTAGGGAATCATCTACTACAACTAAATGATTAGTAGCAGTGTCAGAAACACCCTGCCAACCTGGTTGGGGAGGAAAAAACTAATGAGGTAAAGTGTCATTCAACATTTTTGGAAGATCTTCTATTGCGACTAAGTTTTCCTCCACTTGGATGATATTGTTGGTGTTAGGGACAATAGGGATATCATTTGCCTCCAAAGTTAGAGTACCCAATTCTTTAGCAATATGTGATTCTAGTGGGGGTTGAGGTAGTGGGGGATTTCCCTCAGGGGAAAAAACACATGGTTCTTTTGTATTTGTTTCATCCATAGGAGCATCTATATCTAGCTGGATTGGCGCATTTGATTTCAAGTTTGGGTGCAGTCTGAAGCATTTACCCGGTGTATGATCAAACATCTTGCAGTGATTGCAATAGTAATGTCTTTACTTCATAATGATTTGTTGTCAGTAACCATTGTGAGCAGTGTCAGACCGGATTTCTTTTATTTCTGGAAGTGTAGTATCCCTCTCTACAAGGATCCTTATAGCTGAAGGATGATTAAAGGTAGCAATATCTAACTTCATTGGTCTCCCTAGGTAGCCCCATTAGAATAGAGCACTTGATGATTGAAGAAGTGTAATTTGAGCCTTCCTAATTTAAACCATATAGGTACGATGGGAGGTTCTTAACTTGGATCAAATTCAAGAGTTCATTTAAACAATTTCATATGTTCATCCATAATTAAGATGTATTTCATAAAAAAAATCTTTGCATAATCTTCTTTTTTTTAATTAGTTGTATCATAACATGCCTTCTATGAAAAAGACCCACCTTCCATGCACCAACTAATTTGAAATCTTCAAATACTTTCCTAATAGCTTTCATCTTAGGATGTCCAAATGAAACTTTCCAATCAATATAAATTTACAGTTAAAGTTTCAAACTTCCGTATCAGTAATATAAGTGCTAGTTTTCCCCCCTTTTTACCTGCATTTTAATGAAATTACAATACCCATGTTCTGCGGATGAATCATGATACACATGATGAAAAACTAGAGTGTCCCCAATCTTCAAATGATCCCTGCCTTTATCAACCACTTCAACAAATGATGGTTTGGCCCAGTTCAAACCAGCTTCGGTCACAGTCGGAGGGAAGAAAGATGTTATGTTTTCAATATACCCGTACCAACGAAAGAAGAAAGTAGCTCAGTAGTCCAGAGAGAGAAAACTAACCAAAATACAATGGAAAAAACACCAAAACACCAAAAGGAAAGTTCTTAGAACATCCCCTGGAACAGGGTAACAAGAACACCACCGTAGAAGCCGCGGCAATGGCGAACATCATCCACAATACCACAATTGAACCACGGGAAAACTTCCAGAATCACAAGCGCCGAGTAGAATGAGGGGAAAAAGCCCAAAAACAGGGAGTAGTCTTCCTAAAGATCTGCTACGATGCCTCCAAAGCACCAAGAAGATAACAACTTGGTGACATCCAAATTTGGGAATATTACCAACACACCACGCCGCAAAAACTGAAGCCGCGAAGAGGAAAGCATCCAGAAAAACATGAATAAAACACAAATGNGTTGAAAGATTAGATAAGTAAATAATTTCTTCAACAAAAAGAAGGAAATATTGATTTTAAATCTATGTATTTCATGGTAGATGAAGATTATGTGGATGATGATCTGATATACCGCTTTAGCAATAGAACAGTATTCAAGCTAGCTGTTAGTGGAAGTCTTGTAAGCTTATGGCTAGAGTTTCAGAANATTTATGAACCACTTCAACAAATGATGGTTTGACCCAGTTCAAACCAGGTTCGGTCATAGTCGGAGGGAAGAAAGATGTCATGTTTTCAATATACCCGTACCAACGAAAGAAGAAAGTAGCTCAGTAGTCCAAAGAGAGCAAACTAACCAAAATACAATGGAAAAAACCCCAAAACACCAAAAGGAAAGCTCTTAGAATATCCCCTGGAACATGGTAACAAGAACACCACCGTAGAAGCCGCGACAATGGCGAACATCATCCACAATACCACAATTGAACCACGGGAAAACTTCCAGAATCACAAGCGCCTAGTAGAATGAGGGGAAAAGACCAAAAACAGGGAGTAGTCTTCCTAAAGATCTGCTACGATGCCTCCAAAGCACCAGGAAGATAACAACTTGATGACACCCGAATTCGGGAATATTACCAACACACCACGCCGCAAAAACTGAAGCCGCGAAGAGGAAACCATCCAGAAAAACATGAATAAAACATAAATGAACAACCAAAATAGCTACCTCTATGAAGATTGGAGGTGAATCCATCAAACGGAAATGCTATGAACCGGCAAGAAGCGCAGCACTGCTAGGGATTCGACCCCCATTATATATATATATATATATATATATATATATATATATATATATATATATATATATATATATATATATATATATATATATATATATA
>JXCR01119049.1:67886-84953 GCA_002079205.1 Phalaenopsis hybrid cultivar
GTTTTGCTTCTTAAATTTAATATAATTTTAAAAATATTATTATTTTAGAGATTAAATAATCTCAACCAATTTTTAATTATAACAAATATTTTGATGAAATAGGTCTTGTCAATCCTTTCAGAAAGTTGGATTCAAATATGTCTGATCATACCCATGAGGTAGAGCCTAGAGATCGTGGGAGAGAAAGAGGAAGAGAGAGAGACTTGCCCCGTCGGGGCAAATGAGGGTGTTCCCAGACTCTTTAGTCCTTTTTAAAAAAGGGGAGTTCTCCCTATATGAGGAGTTGAAAGAGGAGCACCCAAGGGCCTCTAATATATGCCATGATACCCCTATTTATAGAAGATAAGGAAAGAAAGAAATATAATATTACATATTTACCCTCGCTAGAGAGGAGGTACTACATGTCATTTTGGGTATTTTAGTCTACTTATATTGATCGTTAGATTGCATCGAGATTCATGCCGACATTTGTGTGTACAAAATGAACTAAAAAATTTGCTTGACATTGTGCGATTAATTTTTATCTAAAAGTTGTTTGAACTATTTGAGAAATTGAGATCAACTTAAAAGTTTTTATTGTGAGGATAAATTCGGCAAATCAATCATGATGAGGTGTTCCTAGTTATGTGCAGTTTATTAGAAATAAATAAAAATAACAAAAAGTTAAAAAAAAAAACAATTTAACACTTAGGCGACGACATTCAAAACCTTCTTAAAATAGATTTCTCTGAAGAGGGGAGGAAACAAAATAGAAAATTTTATTATTTACATCGAAAAATTATAAATTTAAGCCGAACAATTTTCAATAATGTCAATTGACGAGTCTTGATATAAGTTAGGTTTGACACATATACCGTCAGTTTGGCTTCATTCGATGCCCAAATTACAGTTCGATATTTATATTTTGTCTTTTGCCTGGATCACCTAGACATAACCCGCCTGCACCTTGGTCCAAAACATAAATATTGTATACTCAAAATTATTTTCATTCTTATAGTTATTAGATTCATGAATTATGAGTGATTTTATAATTATTAAAAAATTTCAATTGATTTCAAAACAAAACATTTTCATGGCCAAAGAAAGAAAACAAACTAAACCCTAAAAATTTACACAATCACCAATATTTTTCACAATTACTACATCATTTTTTTAGGGTTTAGAATTAAAACACATTTTTTTTAATCCTTGAAGATAATATATAAAAAAAGAAAAGAATTTTATGGCATGTTCGTAAGATTTTCAAGAAAAAAAAAAGAGTAAAAAACTCACATTTCCCAACTCAAATCCCAGCTGTTGGAGAGAATTTGGAAGGAAGCTACACAGGGATGATGCAGATCCTCGCAGTCAGCTGAGAAAACCTGCTTTTTGTTGCCTCTCAGATCCCATTCCTTGTTGCACTGCAAAGCAAAGCCCTTTAACAATCTCTCCCCTTTCCTGAAACGAAGCACCAGAGCTTTCAAAGCTGAAACCCTAAGTCCCTGCTTCCATTTTCCGNTGCTCTCAATATGGGAGAAAACAAAATAGAAAATTTTATTATTTAAATAAAAAATTTATAAATTTAAGCCGGACAATTTTCGACAATGTGAGTTGACGAGTCTTGATATAAGTTAGGTTTGACAGCTATACTGTCAGTTTGGCTTCATTCGACAAGTCTGCCCAAGTACAGTTTGATATTTATATTTCGTCTTTTGCCTGGATCACCCTAGACATAACCCGCTTGCACCTCTGTCCAAAACATAAATATTGTATACTCAAAATTATTTTCATTCTTATAGTTATTAGATTCATGAATTATGAGTGATTTTATAATTATTAAAAAATTTCAATTGATTTTAAAACAAAACATTTTCATGGCCAAAGAAAACAAACTAAACCCTAAAAGTTTACACAATCACCAATATTTTTCACAATTGCTACATCATTTTTTTAGGGTTTTGAATTAAAAACACATTTTTTTTAATCCTTGAGGATATTATATAAAAAGAAAAGAAAAGAATTTTATGGCATGTTCGTAAGATTTTCAAGAAAAAAAAAAGTAAAAAACTCACATTTCCCAACTCAAATCCCAGCTGTTGGAGAGAATTTGGAAGGAAGCTACACAGGGATGATGCAGATCCTCGCAGTCAGCTGAGAAAACTTGCTTTTTGTTGCCTCTCAGATCCCATTCCTTGTTGCACTGCAAAGCAAAACCCTTTAACAAGCTCTCCCCTTTCCTGAAACGAAGCACCAGAGCTTTCAAAGCTGAAACCCTAAGTCCCTGCTTCCATTTTCCGATGCCCTGTTTCCTGATTTCTTGATCGGAAAGTTCTCCCCATTCGTCTACTGAGATGCTGCATAAGTTTGCTTTAGCTTTCAAGGCAAAAACAATCGAGTTCTTCGCAGAGGAGGAGGGGGAGGACGAAGCCGCCGTCGATCTTGACTCTGTGCCGGAGGAGGTTATTACAGGGCAACGCGTAGTTGTACTTAAGCCAGACCCTCCGGTCCAACCCAATACGGAAGATCTCGTCTCTTCTCTGTTCACTNCGCAGCCGTCGATCTTGACTCTGTGCCGGAGGAGGTTATTACAGGGCAGCGCGTAGTTGTACTTAAGCCAGACCCTCCGGTCCAACCCAATACGGAAGATCTCGTCTCTTCTCTGTTCACTAGCGTCTCCTTCTTCCGTGCCGCCTATCTCCAGCTTCAAATTGCCCACTCCCCTTTTGATCTTGAAGCCATCCGCAGCGCCGATTCCGCGGCGGTTTGTCATCTTCACCGGCTTTCTGAGCTCAAGCGCGCCTTCTCCACCAACTCCCAAATACAAAACTCTAAACCTAGTTTACCCCTTTCAGCCCAACTGGATGCCCAGGTGCAGGAGAATCAGAGCCTCCTCCGCACCTTCGAAACCGTGGTTAATCGCATGCAGTTCGATATCGATCAGAAGGATGCGGAGGCCTCGGAGCTAAAACAGCGGCTATGGGAGTCCGAGGCCGCTAATGACCGCCTCGAGCGGCGGCTCGAGCGTGCCTGCTTGCCGCCGGAGGAGAAGGTGGAGTCTCTGCTTACAGTGGGAGTATTCAATTCCGTGCTGAAGGACTCTTGTCGGGTAGCTCACCGTTTTGTTCGGGCACTTTCCGAATTGATGAAGAACTCAGGATGGGATTTGGAGCTCGTTGCGAATTCTATATATCCTGATATCTGGTATGCCAAAGCAGGGCACTGTCCGTATGCAATCCTCTCCTATGTTTGTTTGGCAATGTTTGAATCCTTTGATTTGGATAGTTTTGGTTGCGAAGGGAATGGAATGTGTTCCAATTCTGAGGATTCCGAGTTTAGAAAGATGAATTCTTTAAGGAAATTCATTGACCATTCAACCCTAGATCCATTGGAGTTGATCAATAGAGATCCAAATTCCGATTTTGCAAGATTTTGTGACATCAAGTATAAAAATATTGTTGAATCTTGGTTGGAGTCATCTTCTTTTAGGAATTCAGATCATTGCTCATCAGTTATAGAAAATCTGAGGCCTTCAAGGCCTCTTTATGAGCTGTTTGTGAATATGGCCAGCTCAATATGGATGCTTCACAAGTTAGCATGGGCTTATGAGCCGGCAGTAGAGATATTTCAATTAGGCCGAGGCGCAGATTTCTCCATGGTTTATATGGAGAGTGTTTGTCAAAAATCTTTTGATAAAAACTCAGCTTGCATGAATTCACGTCCAAAGGTTGGGTTTACAGTTTTTCCAGGATTTCGAGTGGGGATGACAGTGATCCAGTGCTGGGTGTATCTAGATAGAATGAAGAAGATATTTTGATTTCATTTTGAACTGTAAGTTAAGAATTAACCCTTTTTTGTATGATATCAAAGAGGACAACTATATAAGATTGTAATAATTAAATGAAATTTTATATTCTTAATGCAAAGCACAATCAAACACCTTATTCTGTATGGATTTTTTTTTTTTTTTGAATTAATTTGTGATTGAACAAAGAGAATGACAACCCAATTTCTTTCCTTTCTTTAATATTTTGTTCTTGACACTGACTGCAATTCTCCAATATGATGATGCATATTCTGATTTGTGTGTAGATTTGATAAAGCTTTTTTTGCATGATCTTTATAGTTTTCTTTGCAGTTCATCCAATTTGACAAAGATTCTGGTGTTGGCTATACCNAATTAATTTGTGATTGAACAAAGAGAATGACAAACCAATTTCTTTAATATTTTGTTCTTGACACTGACTGCAATTCTCCAACATGATGATGCATATACTGATTCGTGTGTAGATTTGGTAAAGCTTTTTTGCATGATCTTTATAGTTTTCTTTGCAGTTCATCCAATTTGACAAAGATTCTGGTGTTGGCTATACCATTACTTAATTGATTTGCAAAATTTAAAGTGGATTTCTCTTTTTGCTAATTTTAATTAGGAAAATTTGCTCTTAAAATAATATGCGTTAAGGGGCCAAAGGAGCAACTTGTCTGAGCAATTGGTTGGCTTCTGTCCGAGCCTATCATTGTCTGATAAAAAAATTACCCATTAAATGGATGATTTCTTTTTTTTATTGTTTATATCATGAAAATTAAAATAATGCACAGATGCATTTCTTTTGTTCCAAATATTTCTTAGCCAATTTCGTTTATTTAAATATCTATATATCAATTCAATCTATTTTATTATTATTTTGACAATTATATATATTTTTAGTAGCCACTTAGTCACCACTATTTCTTTGCAACTGTTGTTGAAGTTTCCACAATAGGATTGGAATGTTTTGTCATATGTAACTAAATTCAAAGGTTCTATTGTATAAATATACCCATGGTAATCAGGTAGAGGAATGTCATTGATACTCTCTTTTGTACTTTCATTTATTGCAATTTTATATTGATAATTTACTCATCTTATTGTTTCTCTGTTTTATTGATTTACCATTGCTAACATTGTATCAGAGCTGATGCCTCACAACTAAGCATTTATTCTGGTATGATAAGTGATCCCGACTCTTTCGATATATGTTAATGCGATGTATGTGATTATATTTTTAATTTTTCATTACTTATAATTCTTATTTTGTAACAGTGTCAACAACTTGATCACCATCAACAACTAGACAAACTTGACTTGAAAGCAAATAAAAAAATACACTTATTGTATTTAAATATGGGATATTACGCAAGCATGCATATCTTTTCAAGTAATATAGCACTTTTTGATTAAGCTCCAAATATCGAACCCACAGGAAAAAATACAATATGCAACTATAAAAAAAATAAATTAGATAACGAATTCTACTTAGCAAAATAATCTTACTTAAACTCTAAATACTATAATAGAAATGAAAGTTCGATTCTTTTTGTAATTTTTGATAATTGAAAATAAAGTAAATAACTAACTAACATAACTAGATATTTGTAAGATGAAGATAATATAAATAAAATATTTTTTTCTTATTATGAATCAGTAAAAAGTATAAAAATTATGTTGTGAAAGTATTCGAATTGTGTTGTGTCAAATAGGAGCAATAATATTATTTATCCTCATTAGAAATGATATAAAGAGCATTGACTAATTTATAGTTTGAATAATCTTGAAGATAGTAGCTCTCACTCTAGAGTTCCATTTTCTCCCTCCACCTGGGGGCTAACATCTCGTATCAAAACCTAAAACTATAAATCAATTGGGGGTTTTATTCTGTCACTCTAAAGTCTTCTAATTCTACACCTTTCAAAGTTTATTTCCCTATTTATTTGTACTCAATCATATGAATTACATTCTCATCCATACAATTTCATATGATTTTTATCATATGTTAACTGAGATAATACCATCACAGATCTTACATGTTCTCACAACATGTATTAACATTTTAATTGGTCAAATCAAGAAGTAAATGAAGTATAAGGTTTAAAATCACCACAACTTCTTCCAACATTAAAGACTAATATTTCACACAACTTCCATCCAATACTTAATCACTTATCATTTTAAGGAAAAAAAGATAAAGAACATTACTCAGAATCTATGGAGAAAACACAACTGCACTTAAGTTTGATAGTAAAAATCATGCAAGCAAACAAAAAGTCTAAATTAAAACTAAATTTAGTCACAAAGATAAAAATTTATCTCAAATTCTCTCTACCAAAGTCTTGAAGTTCTTTTGAATCTCTTTCTTCTCTTAAAATACAAACTAAAACTTAAAATAAAAAGAAAAGCGGCGGCGGCGACGACGACGACGACGTATGGTGACTGAAATGGGGGTTGGTGTTATCTCTTTCTTCAATCCAAATCTTCTTTTATAATTTTTCAAAAGGTGTTGGTGTTTCTTCAAAATGAGTCCACATTTAATGAATCTTCTAGAAGTTGCCTCCTTTTAAAAGCTAATTGAATGAATTTTCGTGTCCATTAACTATTTCTCATGTTTTCACCAAGGGTTACTTCAAACACCTCTTAAAAAATTTGTCTGAATTCATTAAATCATCAAGTAATTACTTCTAGCGCGTAAGTACGGGGTACTGGACGCTTAGGCGTGACTCTCTCTGTTTCACTGGCACGTAAGTGTCAGTCTTGGGCGCTTAGGCTGGCGCTTACGCGCCTCAGTTCAATTTCAAATCTTCTTATTTTTGCTCTAAATTTAATCTTTTTTTTTTCACTTCTTTTGCTATTTTTCATCCATTTAATTGTACTTAAAAGAAAATTACACAAATACCTTTCATTAAAGCACAATATCTCAAAAATAGGCATAAAAATGTGTACATAAAGACTATATATTTTAGGTATATCAATAAGCAACCGTAACCCAATGTCTTCTAGGTCTTCTTCCACAAACAATTATCCACCTACAATTTTTCTTTCTTTTTACCCTTTTATTATGGGTGATGTGACAATTACTCTTCAACTGAATGGTCTAATATCTAATATTAAAAATATCTTAAATCGCTCTTTCAACGAATAATCAACCTTCATGGAGGTTTCAAGTTTTGAAAATATTCCAGAATGATGGATTTGATAGATTTCTTGATGATAACATTATTTATATTGTTGAAGGTCTAATCTGTTTTGATTGTATAACACCGCCAAACCTCATTGCACTCTATAGATGCTAATAGACCAAAATATGTCAGCAGCCCTTTATTCAATCATTTTCCCTTCTATTCTTCCCTACATCCTAAATCTTGAAACCTATACCAAGATATGAAAAACATTGAAAAACGCTTACAATCCACAGCTGTCTGCCGTATTGTCCTCCCAAAAATGAATTGCACCATATCATATTGAAGGATCTAACTATAACTCAATATTTATCTACATTCAAAGCTAAAGTGGATACAATAGCTGCTACGAACACTACCCTGGATTTGGAAGATGTTATACTATATATATTAAATGGCCTTCCCTCCTCCTATCAATCCCTTAAAACAGCTATACTAACAAGCCTTCGGCTCATTAGCCTCGATGATTTATATTCATTTACTTGTAGTTAAGGTGTTCAATTTTACAACTGAAGCTATACAAGATTGCCTATTGGAAAGATAAACAAAAAAAGTTATGTGCTGATGCTTCAAATGGATTACATAAACGCTACTATTATTTCTTCAATTTTATCACTATCCCATGTTAAAATATTTATAAAAGTAGTATGAGAGTATATTGCCTTAGCATTGAACAAAAATCTTGCACATGCCTGATAAGTTGAGAGCTACTCTTAAGAAACATGAGATTTTTTTTTTACGCAAAAAGTTGAAAAAGAGAAAAATCACTAGATCTAGCCTAATATTAAAATGACTACCATCATGCATGGCATATTATAAAGGGTATTCTTTTTCATACCATACATCTAAGAGGAATTGTGGAATGTATCGTGGTGGAGTTAGAATTACTGGGACACATGAGTTGTCAACAACAACAACAACAACAACAACAACAACAAAACCTTAATCGCACTACGTGGGGTCGGCTACATGAATCTTTTTCTCCATTGCGTCCTATTTGGTGTCATATTTTCATTTGGTTGTCATTGAATGAAAATGGACAATTAACTTGGTTGGAGTCGTGATTGAGAAGATGATCGTTGGACATCAATTGCTGATGAATGTTGGATGTTGATTGTTGGTTGGTGTCAAACAAGAATTGATAAGAAACTTCTTAGATTGAGCGACAGTCGGGCAATCTGAATTTTTTGTTATCCTTGTAGAAATGGAGATCAGATAATGAAGAAGGCATTTGTCAAATGTCAGAGTTATTTACATCATTCATTTCTCTTTGGCATGTGCATAAGGCAATGATCGATGAAAAATGTTAGGAGTTTGACAATGTTGTGTGGTTATCGTAGTTGCTCTTCTTGTAAGTAGGAAGTTCATGCGACCATGGAGATAGGGTATTCCATATTGATGATTGGAGGATATTGGCATTAGTTGGTTTTGGTGTTGTAGTCGATACACTAGAAGTGTTATAGTGATGTTGGATGGTCTGACTTGATCATACATAGATTAGGAGACTAGATAACTGGGAAGGCTAGAGTAGGATGCTAGTTTTTAACAGATGTGAAACACCACTCTTTGATAAGGCATCAGGCTACAATTGATGAGAAATATTATAAATTGGGTGAGTTTAAGTGATCTGACATCATCATTCTCCTTATAATTGAGGCGATTAGTTTATTTGGGACATCTTTTCGCCTGCTTTGAGTTTAAGGCCGCCACCATAAATTTATTTGGTGAGTTACTTTCTTGCTGCTTCCTCGAAATTTTTGTGGTGGGAAGTTTTTTTTTTTTAACCTGAATTGTTAAATTGTAGTGGCTATAAGAAATTGCATAGTTCTATAACATTGTGGTGTGANTACTTGAAACTAGATAACTGGGAAGATGCTAGTTTTTAACAGATGTGAAACACCACTCTTTGATAAGGCATCAGGCTACAATTGATGAGACACATTAGAAATTGGGTGAGTTTAAGTGGTCTGATGTCATCATTCTCCTTATAAGTGAGGCGATTAGTTTATTTGGGACATCTTTTCGCCTGCTTTGCGTTTCAAACCGCTACCATAAATTTATTTGGCGAGTTACTTTCTTGCTGTTTCTTTGAAATTTTTGTGATGGAAGTTATTTTTTTTAACCTGAATTGTTAAATTGTAGTGGCTATAAGAAATTGCATAGTTCTATAACATTGTGGTGTGAAATAGATGAAGTTCATTTAATTATGCATGAAGTTATGAAACCAATTTTTAAAAAAATCTTGCTCAAATTATTAAACTTGATTTAGATGATACATTCCACTTATTTGATGAAGAGGAAACGGTGAAAAATTCCTATTTTAAAAATAAATGCAGCTAGATTTCCGGAACTACAGTACTCTGAAAATATTAATTTAGACTGAATTGATATATTTAAAGTTTAAGATAAGAAATTATCTAAAGAAATTGGAAACAAAGAACACATGTATGCAATGTTAAAATTTTAATTTTAAAAAATAAATAAAGATGAACTGTTGACTTCTATTGAGCCACTGATTGGCTTTGACTGGAGCAAATCATTGGCTGCTAATGAAAGCCAATGATTGGCATCATGCAAGCCATTTATTTTCAACTTTGAATGTTCAAGAGCCCTTTTTCTCATTATTATTAATTTGTAAATAAATTTTATTAGATTTATAACGGCAATCCCTAGCCGTTATTACTTATTATTTATTTTTATTTCCTCATTATGTATTTTCCTATCTGTTTTATTCTGTTTTATTTTATTTTATTTATTTTGTTTATTATGTCTATTGTAATTGAGTATAAATATCTCTCCTATCAAATAATAAAGAGTCACTCTATTCCAAATTTCAACGTGGTATCAAAGTCAAACCCTAAATCCGACAGCCACTAAACTCCTTTGTCGATTCCTGCAGGCGTCTCCTAGTCGCTGGCTCAGCAGGTTCCAACAACTGCAGATCCAATCCGTTCCAGCAAGTACAGTCACCGAGTTTAGCCTTCTAGCCACAGGCTTTGCAGATTCCAATGACCGCAGGTCTAGTCTGTTCTAGCAAGTGCAGTCACCAGGCTTAGCCTTCCACCAGCCGAAAGTTTCAATAGCTGTTGATTCCAGCGCCGTCGCCGATCTCCTTTGTTTCAGTAGCCGCCAGTGTAACAGGAAACATTTACCTCTTTTTGTCCGGCAGCCGCTGGTCCCGCAGGAAAAATTTTCTATGCCGGTTTTCCCTGCAGGTGTCCAGATTTCTGCAGTTGTATCCTTTTGTCGTGACCATATCAAAATTCATTGATGGCTCATAACCACTACAGCATCTTCTTTGGCTTAGATGGAATTATGGCAGATTCCTCCAACACTGAACCACTTTCATAAGGTATTATTGACCCTATCGGATGATCGATTCCAACCTCCGCTCCCTTGTAGACTGCAGGATTGGAAACTAACATGAACTTCTTGATCACAACCCATAAACCGAACGACAGTAAATTTCTCCAATGGTCCCAAGCGGTTTCTTTGTTCAACAAAGGACGTTGGAAGTTCAGTCATCTCACAGAGATGATTCATGAACATCCAGAGACGGAGCAAACATAGAGCTTGGGACGTCGAGAACTCCATAGTCATGTCGTGGAGATCAACTGCATAGAGACTTCAATTGGTCGTTCATATATGTTCCTCTCTTTAGCTAATGCTTTCTGGAAGACAGTCCGTGATACTTACTCAGATGTAGAAAACTTTGACTAACTCTATGAGGTTTCTAAGAAATTTAGGAGGCAAAATAGGGGTTAAGGACTATGATTCGGTACTATAATGATCTTGTTGCACTATGGATGGAATGCGATTTGTACTATGACTACACGTGAGACTCTCCGAACGACTCATCTCTTTTTCAGAAGATTGCAGAAAAGGATAGCATGTTCCTATTCCTAGCTGGCCTTAACTAAGATCTCAACGAAGTCTAGGGCCGTATTCTTGATTGGAATCCTCTTCCTTCTGCTCGCGCTACTTTCATTGAGATTCGTTGGAAGGAAAGTCGGAAACTTGTCATGCTCGACACATCTAATCCTTCAACTGAATCGTCTGCCTTGATCTCAAGTAGCGCTCAACCCTCATTCGTGTCACCTTGGACTGGTCATCCCACTTGTAATTACTGTCACAAACCCAACCATACTTGGGATTAGCGGCTAAATTTTCTGCTACAACGGCGAAGTCTGAGTCTATCACAACTCAACCGACTCATATCTGGAACATCTCAGAATACTCTGAATCGCTAAAAAACCGGATGGAATAATTTGTCAAGCTTCTTGGTACAATAAAATCCATCGACCTCCCAGGTTCGACATGATACTCTTTCTGTGACTCTCATGGTTTATTCTTTCTGTAGTCAATGTTTTATTGATTCAGGTGTCATGGATCACATGATTAGATGTTTGCAAGTTTTCTCGACTTACTATCCGTGCTCTGGAAAAAATATAGTCAGGATTGCTGATGGCTTTTGTAGTTTCATTGCTGGTAAAAGATTGGTTGTACAACCCATCGGTCTAACTCTGGAGTCTGTTTTGCATGTTCCCTTGTTGCAATGTAACTTGTTATTTGTCAACAAGTTGGCACAAATAACATCGATTGTGCTGTTAATTTTTCTTCTGATGGTTGTGTTTTTTAGGGTTATGGTTCAGGAAGGATAATTGGAATTGCTAAAAGGTTAATTGGACTCTACTACTTCTAAGAGGAGAGCATGGAGAGTGAGGACACACAACTCATGAGTTGTAGCTTATCTCGAGTCATTGAATGTCTCATTATGTTGTTGCATTGTCATTTGAGTTATCCTAATTTTTAATATTTAAAAAATTTATATCCTTTGATGTTTTCTGATAAAGTCTTTATAACTTCCATTGTGAGACATGTCAGTTAATCAAGTATCATTGGGTCCATTACCCACCCCATACTTACACACCTTTCGCTCTTTTCTCCATCGTTCACAGTGACATATGGGGACCCCCGCACTTCTAGCTATACAAATAAATGATTTTTCCTAATCTTAATTAGTGACCATAATCAATTGACGTGAGTCTATATTTTAAAAGACAAATCGGAAGTTGTTGTCACCTTCCAAAACTTCTATACATATTTTTAACTCATTTCAGAACTCCTATTCAGGTCCCTCTGACCAACAATGACTGTGAGTTTCTTAATTATATTTTGGGTGAATTCTTAGTAAGGGCATTTTTCATCATAGCTCATGTACGGATACTCCTAAAAAAAAAAGAGTTTGCCGAGAGGAAAAATCATCACCTCTTTGACATTGCTCGTTCCATTATGTTTCAATTCAATATCCCGAAACAGTTCAAGAACGATGTCATTCTGACTGTCACTTATCTCATAAATTGAGTCCCCTCTAAAATTCACAAGTTCTGAGCCCCCTTAGCTTTCCTGATGTCATGCTTCCATACAATCAGATCTTCTCCACATTAGATCCCAAAATTTTTGGGTGCACGACCTTTGTTTGGAACACTGCCCCACTCGGAGTAAACTTAATCCTAGATCCATAAAATGTATCTTTCTAGGATACTCCACAACTCAAAAGGGGTATCAGTGTTGTGACCGTACCACAAATAAAACCTTTATGAGTGTTGATGTCTCCTTTGAAAATGTTCCCTATTTTTCTAGCTCTGTCTTAAGTGAGGGAGAGCTTGAATTCTTAGACACTATCCTTTATCCTACTCCCATGGACGTTCCCCCCATTGTTCTTACCACTGAGGAGTCCTCCGTTCCGTTAAGTACATTATCTCCTCCTCCCATTGTCTGTGCCTATACTTAACTCACCCGTCCCAATGCTTCTACTCTGGAGCCTGCTACCTCCTTACAGGATCTTGACTCCACTTCGGGCAATATCTTCAACACGACCCCCTCGGAATGAGAAGTGTGTTCTCTAAGTAAAACACGCAATTAGACATGCTCCCTCAATTCTATGACAAAATGTCTCTTTCCACAACCTATCACTGACGTAGAGAGCATTTGTTACTGCTCTGACAGACCATCGGATCCCAACAACTATCGGGGTTGCTCTTGTTGATCTAGCCTGAAAAAAGATAGTAATAGAGGAGGTGAATGCCCTTCAATGGAACCATACGTTAGACGTCGTGAATCTTCCTCAAGGTAAGGAAGTTGTAGGGTGCCAATGAATTTTTAGCACTGTGTTCAACTCTGATGGATCCTTGAACACAACAGGACACCCTTGGTCGACAAATGATACTCACAGATCTACAAAGTTGACTATGAGGAAATATTTGCTCCAGTGGCTAAGTTAAACACAATTCGGGTCCTGTTGTCACTTGTGATGAATTTGGATTGACTTTTATTCCAATTAGATGTTAAGAATGCATTCTTGAATGGAGAGGTTACAGAAGATGTATACATGCCTCTCCCTCCTGACTTTAACTCTTCTACCTCCAAAAGACAAGTGTGCAAATTACGAAAGTGTCTCTATGACCTAAAGCAATCTCAAAGGTCAGGTCTGATAAGTTCACAAAAGTCGTCGTCGACCATGACTTTACTTAGGCTCAATCAGACCACACTCTTTTCTTTCGACATTCTTCCAATGTTCAGGTACCAATCCTTATTGTCTATGTTAACGATCTTGTTCTTACAGGTAACAATCTCCCTACATTGGATTTCTTTGAAAGACGTTTTTTGCTACGTCCTTTAAAATGAAGGACTTAGAATCTTTTTGATACCATTTAGGAATGGAAGTAGCGCGTTCATCTCGGGGCATTTGCTTGTCTCAGTGCAAATATATACTTGATCTATTAACAAAGAACAACTTTTTTCTCTACAAACATGTTCCCATGGATCCCAATGAAAATTATCTAACATTTTCAATGTTGTGTCTGTCAACAAGACTCATTATCAGCGTCTTGTGGGAAAACTCATCTACCTCGCCCATACTCGCCCCGACATATGTCATGCACTTGGTATAGTGATTCAATTCATGCACGACTCTTATGAGCACCATCTCCAAACTGTCAACCAGATTCTTCACCATTTAAAAGATACACCGAGCTCAAGTTTGTTTTTCTCTCGCCATACCTCCCAGTTTATTGTTATTTGTACAGATGGTGATTGCATCGGATCTATTCATGATCAACATTCCACCTTACCGTTTTGCTCTTTTGTATGAGGCAATATTGTCATGTGGAAAAAACAAAAAATAATCTGTGGTTGCCCGGAGCAGCGTTGAAGGTAAATTTCGATCTATGTCCTTGGTAATGCATCGTGCTCCATGAACTTCATATGTCAATCTCCGTCCCGCTGCAGCTATTTTATGATAATACGACCACAATCAGCATTACTCGCAATCCAATCCTGGAAGATCGTACCAAACATATGGAGATTGACAGACATTTCATTAAGGAGAAGATTGAGTCTGGAAAAATTTGTGTTCCTTTTGTACCCTCCAGTGGTCAACTAACGGACATCCTCGCCGAGAATCTTCCTTGCCCTTTGTTCAATAATTTCAAATTCAAGTTGAGCATGATTGCCATTTATATTCCAACTTGAGGGGGAATATTAGATTTATACGGACAAATCTCTAGTCGTTATTACTTTTTATTTGCGTTTATTTCCTCATTATGAATTTTGCTATTTGCTCTATTGTGTTTTATTTCTTTCTTATTTGTTTCATTCTGTTTTATTTTTTTCATTTATTATGTTTATTTTAATTGTGTAAATACTCCTATCAATAATAAAGAGCTGCTTCATTCCAAATCTCAACAAGTTTCTTTAAAAAATGTCTCCTTGTGAATTTGGTGCATTTTTCATTTTAGTACTGTTTTCTTCTTTTTGGAATAAAAGTAGAAATTTTTTAAATCTAAGTTTTTTCTTCTCATAATTCTTTGTTTTTACAGTGGTATTCTAGTTTTTTTTTTTCCTTACATAAATAGCTGAAGTTTAAAGAAAAAATTAATTCTGAAAGCCTTGTAGCACATTGTTTATGGGGCAGGCATTTGCAGAGATATTATTTTTGTTGTTGTTTACCTAATGGAAGAAAATAAGCCTAATCCTTCTTGAAGGAAAATTACATGCTATAGATTGGATGATTTGTATTTAAAAAAGGGACATTTACCTACATCTGACACCTGAACTTTAATTTTTGTATTTGTACTACTTAAATCTTTCATATCATATTCAAAATACCACATTTTAAAATTTTATAAAGTGAAATACACCTTTTTATGCATAGGTAAGATGGCATATATGTAAAAATTAAGTTTAGGTGTCAGAGATGTAAATGCATAGGAATTAAGTGGTATGTATGTAAAACTTCCTAAAAGAATATATTGAAATGTGATGAAGCATCTTGAGCAGGTTGACCTTTGCAATCATTGTAGATTAATGTAACGTTCTAGTACAGACTGTTGTATCTCTAGTATTGTTCTTGGAAGATAATGGAACTTTAGACATTTATATTGCAAAACTGAATTCTTGCAGAATCATATTTCTGTTCATCACTATCATTATAGTTAGACATGCTGTTCCTGTCCAAAATTTTACATTTTTGTAATCCTTTATTTTCTAAGGACTGAGATTGTTTAGAACTGATTTTCTGGATGATGTGATTTTGTGGTAGATATAGCTTGCTGCAGCCTAACAAATCTTAAATGCAGCTGTTTTTTTTTTTTTTTGGAATTATCCTATCCTTTTATTCTTGGCTGCTTTCATGCGGTTAGGTCGGGTATTTTCCTTCCTTATCTATTACTCTATCTCTTGAAATTCTTTCCGTTAGAGCTAATGCTCATTATGTAAAGTAATGACTATGACCTTTGTTGCTGGTATGTGGTTCCTTTCTTGGCATGCTTATATTATGTTTTCTAAAGACATGCTGGCTGTTTAATTCCGAGGCAGCTGCTTTGTCTTCAATATTACATAATATACAATATTGAATGCAATTTGTGAACAATCGTTAAAGGAAAATATAATGGGGCTTAGTCNTGTATTGTCCTCAAAAATGAATTGCACCATAGCATATTGAAGGATCTAACTGTAACTCAATATTTATCTACATTCAAAGCTAATGTGGATACAATAACTGCTACGAACACTATCCTGGATTTGAAAGATGTTATACTATATATATTAAATGGTCTTCCCTCCTCCTATCAATCCTTAAAACAGCTTTACTAACAAACCTTTGGCTCATTAGCCTTGATGATTTATATTCATTTACTTGTAGTTAAGTTGTTCAATTTTACAACTGAAGCTATATGAGATTGCCTATTTGAAAGATAAACAAAAAAAGTTATGTGCTGATGGTTCAAATGGATTACGTAAACACTACTATTATTTCTTCAATTTTATCACTATCCCATGTTAAAATATTTATAAAAGTAGTATGAGAGTATATTGCCTTAGCATTGAACAAAAATCTTGCACATGCCTGATAAGTTGAGAGCTACTCTTAAGAAACATGAGATTTTTCTTACACAAAAAGTTGAAAAGAGAAAAATCACTAGATCTAGCCTAATAATAAAATGAATACCATCATGCATGGTATATTATAAAGGGTATTCTTTTTCATACCATACATCTAAGAGGAATTGTGGAATGTATTGTGGGGGAGTTAGAATTACTGGGACACATGAGTTGTCAACAACAACATCAACAACAACAACAACAACAAAGCCTTAATCCCACTACGTGGGGTCGGCTACATGAATCCTTCTTTCACCATTGCGTCCTATTTAGTGTCATATTTTCATTTAGTTCTAGTAAATTAAGATCATTTTTAACCATTATTGAGTCCGTAGTGTCATATTGTCATTTAGTTGTCATTGAATGAAAATGGACAATAAACTTGGTTGGAGTCGTGATTGAGAAGATGAGTGTTGGACATCAATTGCTGATGAATGTTGGATGTTGATTGTTGGTTGGTGTCAAACGAGAATTGATAAGAAACTTCTTAGATTGGGCGTCATTCGGGCAATCTGAATTTTTTGTTATCCTTGTAGAAATGGAGATCAGATAATGAAGAAGGCATTTGTCAAATGTCAGAGTTATTTACATCATTCATTTCTCTTTGGCATGTGCATAAGGCAATGATCGATGAAAAATGTTAGGAGTTTG
>JXCR01119049.1:86769-98999 GCA_002079205.1 Phalaenopsis hybrid cultivar
TGATTGGCTTTGGCTGGAGCAAATCATTGGCTGGCTGCTAATCAAAGCCAATGATTGGCTTCATGCAAGCCATTTATTTTCAACTTTGAATGTTCAAGAGCCCTTTTTCTCATTATTATTAATTTGTAAATAAGCTTTATTAGATTTATAATGACAATCACTAGCCGTTATTACTTATTATTTATTTTTATTTCCTCATTATGCATTTTCCTATCTGTTTTATTCTGTTTTATTTTATTTTATTTATTTCATTTATTATGTTTATTATAATTGAGTATAAATATCCCTCCTATCAATAATAAAGAGTCACTCTATTCCAAATTTCAACATGGTATCAAAGTCAAACCTTAAATCCGACAGCCACTAAACTCCTTTGCCGATTCCTGCAGGCGTCTCCTAGCCGCCGGCTCAGCAGGTTCCAACAACTGTAGATCTAGTTCGTTCCAGCAAGTACAGTCACCAGGTTTAGCCTTCTAGCTGCCGGCTCTGCAGATTCCAATGACCGCAGGTCTAGTCTGTTCTAGCAAGCGCAGTCACCAGGCTTAGCCTTCCACCGGCTGAAAGTTCCAACAGCTATCGATTCCAGCGCCTCCGCCGATCTCCTTTGTTTCAGTAGCCGCCAGTGCTACAGGAAACATTTCCCTCTTTTTGTCCAGCAGCCACTGGTCCTCTCACTGCAGAAATCTGGACACTTGCAGGAAAAATTTTCTATGCCGGTCTTCCCTGCAAGTGTCCAGATTTCTGCAGTTGTATCCTTTTGTCGTGACTATATCAGAATTCATTGATGGCTCATAACCACTATAACATCTTCTTTGGCTCGGATGGAACTATGGTGGATTCCTCCAACACTGAACCACTTTCATAAGGTATTATTGACCCCATCGGAGGATCGATTCCAACCTCCGCTCTTGTAAACCGCAGGATCGGAAACTAACATGAACTTCTTGATCACATCCCATAAACCGAACGACAGTAACTTTCTCCAATGGTCCCAAGCGGTGTCTTTGTTCATTAAAGGACGTGAGAAGTTCAGTCATCTCACAGATATGATTCGTGAGCATCCAGAGACTGAGCAGACATATAGAGCTTGGGAGGTCGAGAACTCCATAGTCATGTCGTAGAGATCAACTGCATAGAGACTTCAATTGGTCGTTCATATATTTTCCTCCCTTCAGCTAGTGCTTTCTGGACGACAGTCCGTGATACCTATTCAGATGTAGGAAACTTTGACTAACTCTATGAGATTTCTAAGAAATTCAGGAGGCAAAACATGGGTCAAGGACTGTGATTCGGTACTATAATGACCTTGTTGCACTATGGATGAAATGCGACCTGTACTACGACTACACGTGGGACTCTCCGAACGACCTATCTCTTTTTCAAAAGATTGCAGAAAAGGATAGCATGTTCTTATTCCTAGCTGGCCTTAACTAAGACCTCAACGAAGTCTAGGGTCGTATTCTTGGTTGGCATCCTCTTACTTCTGCTCGCGCTGCTTTCACTGAGATTCGTCGGAAAGAAAGTCAGAAACTTGTCATGCTCGACACTTCTAATCCTTCAACTGAATCGTCCGTCTTGATCTCAAATAGCGCTCAACCCTCGTTTGTGCCACCTTGGACTGGTCATCCCACTTGTAATTACTGTCACAAATCCAACCATATTTGGGATTAGTGTTGGAAACTTCACGCGAAGCTAGCAAACAAACCTTCGGCTAAATTTTCTGCCAAAAGGGTCTCACGGAGAAGTTTGAGTCTACCACAACTCAACCGACTCATATATCTGGAACATCTCAGGATACTCTGAATTGCTAAAAAATCGGATGGAATAATTGGTCAAGCTTCCTGGCACCAATAAAGTCCATTGACCTCCCAGGTTCGACATGATACTCTTTCTGTGACTCTCATGGTTTATTAATTCTCTAATCAATGTTTTATTGATTCAGGTGTCATGGATTACATGATTAAATGTTTGCAATTTTTCTCGACTTACTATCCGTGCTCTGAAAAAAATACATTCAGGATTACTGATGGTTTTTGTAGTTCCATTGCTGGTAAAAGGTCGGTTGTACAACCAACCGGTCTAACTCTAGAGTCTGTTTTGCATGTTCCTTTGTTGCAATGTAACTTGTTATTTGTCAACAAGTTTGCACAAATAACATCGATTGCGTTGTTAATTTTTCTTCTGATGGTTGTGTTTTTTAGGGTCATGGTTCGGGAAGGATAATTCGAATTGCTGAAAGAGTCATTGGACTCTACTACTTCTAAGAGGAGAGCATGGAGAGTGAGGACACACAACTCAGGAGTTGTAGCTTATCTCGAGTCATTAAATGTTTCATTATGTTGTTGCATTGTCATTTGAGTCATCCTAGTTTTTAATATTTAAAAAATTTATATCCTTTGATGTTTTCTGATAAAGTCTTTTTAACTTCCATTGTAAGACATTTCAGTTAGTCATTGAGTCCATTATCCACCCCATACTTACACACCTTCCACTCTTTTCTCCATCATTCACAGTGATATATGAGGACCCCTGCACTTCTAGCTACACCAATAAATGGTGATTCCTAATCTTAATTGATGACCATAGTCAATTGACGTTAGTCTATATTTTAAAAGACAAATCAGAAGTTGATGTCACCTTCTAAAACTTCTATACATATGTTTAACTCATTTCAAAACTCCTATTCAGGTCATTCTGACCGACAATGACCGTGAGTTTTTTAATTATATTTTGGGTGAGTTCTTGGTAAGGGTATTTTTCATCATAGCTCGTGTACGGACACTTCTCAAAAAAATGAGATGGTCGAGAGGAAAAATCATCACCTCATCGACATTGCTCGTTCCATTATGTTTAAATCCAGTATCCCGAAATGGTTCAGGAACGATGTCATTTTGACTGTCACTTATCTCATAAATAGAGTCCACTCTAAAGTTCACAAGTTCTGAGCCCCCTTAGCTTTCCTGATGTCATGCTTCCATACAATCAGATCTTCTCCACATTAGATCCCAAAATTTTTTGGTGCACGACCTTTATTTGGAACACTGCCCCACTCGGAGTAAACTTGATCCCAGATCCGTAAAATGTATCCTTCTAGGATACTCTACAACTCAAAAGGGGTATCAGTGTTGTGACCATACCACAAATAAAATCTTTATGAGTGTTGATGTCTCCTTTGAAAATGTTCCCTATTTTTCTAGCTCTGCCTCAAGTGAGGGAAAGCTTGAGTTCTCGGACACTATCCTTTATCCTACTCCCATGGATGTTCCCCCCATTGTTCTTACCACTGAGGAGTCCTCCGTTCCTTTGAGTACACCATCTCCTCCTCCCATTGTCTGTGTCTACACTTGACTCACCTGTCCCAATGCTTCTACTCTGGAGCCTGCTACCTCCTTACAGGATCTTGATTCCACTTCGGGCGACATCTTCAACACGACCCCTCCTCGGAATGAGAAGGTGTGCTCTCTAAGTATAGCACACATAAGTATAGCACACAATTAGACATGCTCTCTCAGTTCTATGATAAAATATGTCTCTTTCCACAATCTATCACTGATGTAGAGAGCATTTGTTACTGCTTTCACAGACCATCGGATCCCAACAACTATTGGGGTTGCTCTTGTTGATCCAACCTAGAAAACGATAGTAATATAGGAGGTGAATGCCCTTCAATGGAACCATACGTTAGACGTCATGAATCTTCCTCAAGGTAAGGAAGTTGTAAGGTGACAACAGTACACACTTGGTCGGCAAAGGATTCTCACAGACCTACAAAGTTGACTATGAGGAAGCATTTGCTCCAGTGGCTAAGTTAAACACAATTCGGGTCCTGTTGTCACTTGTGATGAATTTGGATTGACTTTTATTCCAATTAGATGTTAAGAATGCATTCTTGAATAGAGAGCTTACAGAAGATGTATACATGCCTCTCTCTCTTGACTTTAACTCTTCTACCTCCAAAATATAAATCTGCAGGTTACGAAAGTCTCTCTACGACCTAAAGCAATCTCAAAGGTCTGGTCCGATAAGTTCACAAAAGTCCTCGTCGACCATGGTTTTACTCAGACTCAATCAGACCACACTCTTTTCTTCCGACATTCTTCCAATGGTCAAGTAGCATTCTTATTGTCTATGTTAATGATCTTGTTCTTACAGGTAACAATCTCCCTGCATTGGAGTCCTTGAAAGACGTTTTTTGCTACGTATTTTAAAATGAAGGACTTAGAATCTTTTCGATGCCTTTTAGGAATGGAAGTGGCGTGGTCATCTCGGGGCATTTGCTTGTCTCAGTGCAAGTATGTGCTTGATCTATTGGCAGAGAACAACATTTTTTTCTACAAACATGTTCCTATGGATCCCAATGAAAAATTATCTAACATTTTCATTGTTGTGTCTGTGAACAAGACTCATTATCAGCGTCTTGTGGGAAAACTCATCTACCTCGCCCATACTTGCCCTGACATATGTCATGCAATTGGTATAGTGATTCAATTCATGCATGACTCCTATGAGCACCATCTCCAAGCTGTCAACCAGATTCTTCACCATTTAAAAGATACACTGAGCTCAAGTTTGTTTTTCTCTTGCCATACTTCCCAGTCTTTTGTTATTTGTACAGATGCTGATTGCGTTAGATTTATTCATGATCAACGCTCCACTCTATCGTATTGCTCTTTTGTATGAGGCAATATTGTCATGTGAAAAAAAAAAAAAATAATCCGTGGTTGCTCGGAGCAGCGTTGAAACTGAATTTCGGTCTATGTCTTTGGTAATGCATCACGCTCCATGAATTTCATATGCCAATCTCCGTCCCGCTGTAGCTATTCTGTGATAATATGACCGCAATCAACATTACTCACAATCCAATTCTGGAAGATCGTACCAAACATATGGAGATTGACAGACACTTCATTAAGGATAAGATTGAGTCCGGAAAAATTTGTTTTCCTTTTGTACCCTTCAGTGGTCAACTAACGGACATCCTCGCCAAGAATATTCCTTGTCCTTTGTTCAATAATTTCAAATTCAAGTTGAGCATGATTATCATTTATATTTCAACTTCAGGGGGAATATTAGATTTATACGGACAAATCTCTAATTGTTATTACTTTTTATTTGCGTTTATTTCCTCATTATGAATTTTCCCATTTGCTCTATTTTGTTTTATTTCTTTCTTATTTGATTAATTCTGTTTTATTTTTTTCATTTATTATGTCTATTTTAATTGTGTAAATACTCCTATCAATAATAAAGAGCTGCTTCATTCCAAATCTCAACAAGTTTCTTTAAAAAATGTCTCCTTGTGAATTTGGTGCATTTTTCATATTAGTACTTTTTTCTTCTTTTTGGAATAAAAGTAGAAATTTTTTAAATCTAAGTTTTTCTTCTCATAATTCTTTGTTTTTACAGTGGTATTCTAGTTATTTTTTCCTTACATAAATAGCTGAAATTTTAAAAATAAATTAATTCTGAAAGCCTTTTAGCACATTGTTTATGGGGCAGGCATTTGCAGAGATATTATTTTTGTTGTTGTTTACCTAATGGAAGAAAATAAGCCTAATCCTTCTTGAAGGAAAATTACATGCTATAGATTGGATGATTTGTATTTAAAAAAGGGACATTTACCTACACCTGACACCTGAACTTTAATTTTTGTATTTGTACTACCTAAATCTTTCATATCATATTCAAAATACCACATTTTAAAATTTTATAAAGTGAATTGCACCTTTTTATGCATAGGTAAGTTGACATTTATGTAAAAATTAAGTTTAGGTGTCAGAGATGTAAATGCATAGGAATTAAGTGGTATGTATGTAAAACTTCCTAAAAGAATATATTGAAATGTGATGAAGCATCTTGAGCAGGTTGAGCTTTGCAATCATTGTAGATTGATGTAACGTTCTAGTACAGACTGTTGTATCTCTAGTATTGTTCTTGGAAGATAATTGAACTTTAGACATTTATATTGCAAAACTGAATTCTTGCAGAATCATATTTCTGTTCATCACTATCATTATAGTTAGACATGCTGCTCCTGTCCAAAATTTTATATGTTTGTAATCCTTTATTTTCCAAGGACTGAGATTTTTTAGAACTGATTTTCTGGATGATGTAATTTTGTGGTAGATAGCTTGCTGCAGCCTAACAAACCTTAAATGCAGCTGTTTTTTTTTTTTTTTTTTGGAATCATCCTATCCTTTTATTCTTGGTTGCTTTCATGCGGTTAGGTCGGGTATTTTTCTTCCTTATCTATTAGTCTATCTCTTGAAATTCTTTCCCTTAGAGCTAATGCTCATTATGCAAAAGTAATGACTATGACCTTTGTTGTTGGTATGTGGCTCCTTTCTTGGCATGCGTATATTATATTTTCTAAAGATATGCTGGCTGTTTAATTCCGAGGCAGCTGCTTTGTCTTCAATATTACCTAATATACAATATTGAATGCAATATGTGAACAATCGTTAAAGGAAAATATAATGGGGCTTAGCCTAGTTGAACAAATTTTACTTGTGTGAGTTGAATAGAGAAGGCAATAATATAATGTAATAGATAGAAATCATAGAAAATATCTTATGTGTTCATGGGAAGCTCGAGTTGCCATTGAAAGGTGGAGAAAAGGCTCAATCAGGGACTGGACGACTAAGAGGCGTGTTGGACATCTGCTGCTAACAAATATCAGATATTGGTTATGGTTTGGTGTCTAGTGACGATAAAGAATGATGGAGGTGGGTAATGTTCGGACAAACCAACTTGGTTATTTTTTGTTATAGAAGTTAAGATCGAATGATTGTGAGTGTTTGTGTTAGATGTCGGTGGAGGACGGACATCAAAGGTATGATATGAAATAATCCATGTACTCTACTTTTTTAGTTTATTTTATTGGTTTTTAAATCTATGTAATCTACTTGCTGCTTTTGTAAGATAAGAGATTGGGTTGAGAAGAAAGGGTGTTGGATGTTAGTGATTGGTAGTGCTACTTCTTGGTAGGTCTTAGATTATGATTGGCGAGGAACGATTCAGGTCAGGAAGCATCCGGCTGTACGACTCGATCATTTGCATTGTAGGAGGGGAGATTGAATGATAGGGAAGGCTTGCACAAGGGTAGTTGACTGGCATCCAACATCACTCTTTGATATGGTCTGGAAAACTATCAATTAAGAATGTCGTGGTAGCACTCGTTGAGCAGTCTGACTCAAACTTTCTCCTTATAGGAGAGCATATCGAACTATCAGGAAAGCTAATGTCAAACATTGATGGGTAACGGATGTCGAGCATCACTATTTAGCATGTGTCCAGAGGCATTTGATGAGTGATATTGGAGGTCAGTTAATGTTGGGTAGTTTGACCTGAACGTTTGTGGATGATGAAAATCAAATGTCACCAAAACCTCATTTCTTTTCTCTCTCAACACTTGAGCCCCCATAGGAGTAGAGCCTATTTATAAATTTTCGAAAGGGATGCCTATTCAATTTTTTCTATTTATCAAGAACTACGGTCCAAGTTGATCCCCTTTGATCTTGATATATATATATATATATATAAGCATCTCAATATCTTAATTAATTTAAAATTGTGCAAGGGTTTGTTGGATTTATCTCTTCAAGATGCTTGTTTTGATCAAAGCATGCTAAATTTCCAATAAATAGAGAAGTTTTCTATTGTGTTTATAGTGCTGGATTTGAGTACATTTGGACTCTCGGATCAAGTCCCAGTACTTTTGGGTTTGTTACACTGAATTGTATTATCTTGAGTAAAAATTTGCTGAAAATGGGGTTCGACTGATGTTGAGTTTGATTCTAGAAAGTTTATGACCCTAATACTAGATTCTTTAAGCGCCAATATTTACTTCAAAATTGGTGTGAGAAGAGCTGAAATTTCTAGAACTATCAACCATGTTCTACCGTGGCTCAAATTCCTTTCCAACAAGAGTTTATAAAGTAGCTGAAGGACTAAGAATTATTTGTCCTAAGACATTACAAGGATATTGTCTGTGAATATGATTATCGTGAGCTAAAATTCTTGTTAATTTCATATTTGTACTTCATCTCAAATTGTATCCGGTGTATTATCATATCAAGCATATCTTCTACTTCATAGTTTAAATTTTGTATTTTAATATTTATTCTTCTTCATATTTGTATTCAAACTATTTCTATAACTATAATTATTTATGAAGTGTTATGTTGATGTTAATAAATGACATCTTATATAATTAATTTTAGAAATAAATGATGTAGTTCTATAACTTTGTGCATAAATGCATTTAATTTGCTTGAAATTATGAAACCAGTATTTCAATTTTTTTTTTTGTCAAAAGCAAATGGCGAAAAAAATTTTAGTTGTGACAATGAATGCTGCCAGGTTCCCTAGATATAGTACTTATGATTTATTTTTTCAGATTGAATTGATATGCTACAGTTTAAAATCAGAAATTGATCTCATCGTCAATCTGTGCATGAGCTTCTAGGCTATGTCTCGTCTTTACTTGAATAAACTGCTTCTACTTCTACTGGAATGAAGCAACGTTCGTGAGAAAAAATTCGTATTCCCTCGAATTTCAGATCTACCTCTCTCACGACTGTCTTCTTTACTTTAGTGTGCAGCTTTTATCTGTATATCTCGGTCGTCCTTTTCTAGACTACGATCGGTGACGATCTTTTTGACTGAAAATTTTGAATCAAAAGAATTCATGCATGCAATATTTAAAACTTAAATTAAAAAAAAAAGATTTTTGTTTTTAAAAAGGTGTTATCCTGACTTTCTTTCCAAACATGAATAAGTTTGATTACTTAAAGCTAAATGAACTTGAAATCCTTTCGACTATTTTGTTTTTTTCCTTAAATTTTATAGAGTAGGCAGTTGTGATATTTTTGTTGTTGTTGTTGGGATGACTTAATTAATATCAATAAAAATATTGCCATGTGATTAATAGTGCTTAATACTTGGGACATTTGCAATCGTTATTGTTTGATGTGATGTTGCAGTACAAACTGTTGCATTTGCTCATTAGATTGCAGTTATATTACAAACTTGAATACTTGCAAAAACATATTGCTTTTTATTACTATCATTTAAGTTAGATATGCTGTCCTGGACAGAATGTTGTGTGTTTATAATCCCTTACCTTGTTGGATTTTTGTAAAATTGATTTATGTTTCATTAAGGGGCTGTTTGTTATGATGAAAAAAGGAATGGGGTGTAATTGAAATTTAATGTATTTAACTTTTTTTAAAGTTAGTTGATTGGGTATAAAATAAGTGCAAAAGTTAATTCCTTCTTTTTTTTTTTTCTTTTTTTCTTCAGGGAGTATATGAAATCAATATAAAATCTGGCGGCAGCTGGTTGGTGGTGGTTGTAGACAACAATGGGCAGCCGTGGTGGCGGCCATTAGGGGGATGGCAATGATGGCAACCAATTGCAATGGCAGCGAGCAGTGGTGCTCGAAGCCGACAGTTCCTGCAGTGTATTTAAAAATTGATCAAATCGAGCAGGTTTGAAATACACCAAAAATGAACAATACGGTGAGTTTGGCATTCATTAAACCCTTACTTTGCATTCCAAATTCATCAAACTGAACACTAGAATTCTTAAAACCCCTGTTTTCTAAATGCAATAAGCCCATTTTTTATCCAACCAAGCGCCACTTAACAACATCCCATGCTTTTTTGTCTCAAAATAATATTATTGTGCAGAAGCCCGCTCAGTGCAGGCTTGTAAATCTTAAATTTTGCTGCTTTCTTTTTGGATTTATTCCTTCTGTTTCATTCTTGGCTGCCTTCATTGTCTTTGTGCTGGTAATGGATTTTATGAAATTTCTTACCTATATTTTGTCCCTTAAGATTCTAGCCTTACAGCAACTCGGCAAGTAACAACCCTTACCTTTACTGCTGGTATGTGCTACGTTTCTTGTTACATCTATATTCCTTCAATCACTACTTTAATTTAACTATGTTATCTTAATGATAAGCCGGTTGTTTAATTGCTGGGAAGGCCATCTATATATTGCTGTTAAAATAAAGTGCCAAAATAGCCCCTCAAGTCTTGACTATTTGCATTAGGCTATTTTAATCTCAGAGTCTACAAGAGAGAGTCATCTTAGATGGTTTGATCACATTAAATGTCGACCATTCGATGATCCGATCGGGAGAGTAAATATTTTAGAATCGACTTATGTTAAGAAAGGAAGAGGTAGATCTAGAAAGACTTGGGCTTATTGTATAAACAATGATCTTAATTTATTAGAACTAAATGCAAATATGACACTAAATAGGACGAAATGGAGAAAAAGGATTCATGTAACCTATAAGAAATGAAGGCTTTGTTGTGTTGTTGTTGTATTCTATAGAAGAAGTGTCAATTTTGTCCCCAGGCTTTTTTAATTGGGGCTAAAATAGTCCTCCCTCAGATTATTTCAGCCTGTATTTAAACAGGACGAGGATTAAGTTGATACTTTTATAAATTATGGGACTAAAATGACCCTTGTTAAAAGTCAAGGACCATTTTGACACCTTTTTCTTTACTCTGATAATATGGTTATGCTTTTGCAATCCCTTTCCTGCAGGTAGATGCATTGTTCAGCATTGCTCAATGGCACCGGCAACACACTGCATCCAGCAATTTATGAGAAAACTTGGCGAGTTCAGTCGTGTATTTGATGTGCCTGTTTCCAATATTTAAAGTGTTTTCTCTATATTTTTTTTTTATTGCATAAAATTATACCTGGTATTTGACCATAATTAGGTTGATTTCATGTTTTACAATTGTTCTGACTGTGACACTGATGCTTAATGTCCTGGTTCGTTTCTATTTTTCTTCCTAAACTGGGCTTGTCATGCCATTTAATATATTATCTTTGTGCATTACTGGGCTTTTGAGCATGCTCAGATTGGGCTTTTGGGCTATAGCGTCCGCCAATTGATTTTTGAAGGTTTTACATATATGCCACTCAATTCCTATGTGTTTACATATTTAACACTTAAATTTCTTTTTTTTTTTTTAAAACGTGTATGCCACCGTAGATATGCATGAAAACATAGGACTTCAAATTTATGGATGTAGTCCGAAGAAATGAGCATGTATGTCAAATGCTCACACGGTAGCATATAGGGCTGTAAACGAGTCGAGCTTGCTTGAGCGAGCTCAGACTTAGCTTGTGTTCGGCTCGTTAGAAATTGCTCGTGTTCGAAATTGGCTTGTGAGTGTGTTAGTGTTCGACTCGAAATTGGCTCGTTAAAATTAAATAGAAAAAATAAATGTAGAGTGTTGGATTCGAGTCTAAATCAAATTTGTGTAAAAAAAAACACATAATCACATTACCACACGATCTGTCATGATTTACAATTAAATATAAATATATATAATTTATTATTATATTAATAATGTAAAATATATTATTATCTAAATAATTATATGATTTATATTTTTTTCGAGTTAAAATGAGCGGAGAAAGAACAAACAAAGAGCTATTCGTATTTGACTCGTTTATAATTGGAGCTTAAAAAATTATTTATGTTCGGTTCGTTTACTTAACGAATGAGCGGAACAAGAGTTGATCGCGAACAATGAGCTTTTTTTACAATTTAGTAGCATATTGAGTAGAAATAAAATAAATAATCTCAAAATTTGGAGTTGGATGTTCAGGATGTTCATAAAACAAGGAAGATGTCATAAAAAAAAGCTTTGTTTTGCTCCATTGCCAATCCTTTTTTTAATGATATATTTAGGAAAAAACAAATGTGTTGACAATTTCTCAGTTTGTAGACTTGAAACATATATTAATAAATAAATATTAATTTAAAACATATATTACTAAATAAATATTAGTTTTTAATCAATACAATGTATAATAATCTAACTCTAGAATTTTTTTCTCTTGCATATTTTGAATATGATTGTAAACTGAAATGTTGGAGAGTAATATTTTAATTAATCATTTTATTATTAGGCGCACATAGGGTTGTAAACGAGCCGAGCTTGAGCGAGCTCAGGCTGGGCTCGTGTTCGGCTCATCCGAAATTGCTTGTGTTCGAAACTAGCACGTGAACAGTGTGTGTGTGTTCAGCTCGAAATTTGCTCGTTAAAATTAAACTAAAAAATTGATATAGAGTGTTAGATTCGAACCTGGATCAAATATATGCAAAACAAGGCGCATAACCACATTATAATATGAGCAACTATGATCTAAACATAGATATAAATATATATAATATATTATTATATAAATAATATGT
>JXCR01119066.1:14329-39088 GCA_002079205.1 Phalaenopsis hybrid cultivar
CGCCCACCGCTTCCAAAACCCTAACCCTAGAAATTTGCCGCTCTCTTTAATTGCAAGACGGTCGGGTGGCCGACTGAATAATCAATTGGGCTTTTGGGCTCAAATTGAGCCCAGCAATACAAATAAAATCGAACTTATTTATTTATGTGGTATAATTAGGTATTTTTAATGCGGGTATTCTTAAAATTGTGTGATCTAGGGTGTCAACGAACCGAACACGAACATACAGAGCTTGTGTTTGTGTTCGGTTCGTTTGAAATTTAGTTTATTTGAAATAAGCTCGTATTTGAAATTGTTCGTGAAGTCAATGCTCGTGTGTTTCTTAACGAACGAGCAGAACACGCGCTGTTCGCGAACGACGAGCCAGTTTGGCATCCCTAATATTAATGTATATAAATAATATATTATATTAACTATATAACTCATATTATATAAATATATAATATCTATATTTGTATATTATTAATCCAGTATATTAATATATTATTATTATTAATTTATTATATATTATAATTTATAAATTTTAATTTTCATATATTATTATTATTATTTTATTATATATTATAATTTATAAAATTTAATGTTTTAAAATATTCATAAATTTTTTTATATAATTATTTTAAATTTTTCTATATTTCGAACAATAACGATTAGAACTTGAAAGAACGCATCACTATTCGTGTTTGGTTTGTTTAACTAACCGAAAGAAAAAAAAATTTATTCACGTTCGTCTCGTTTACTTATCGAACAAATCAAATTCGAATTCATTGACGAATCAAACACGAACTGTTCACGAACAATGAGCTTTTTTTGACAGCCTTAGTGCTATCAAGTATTATTCACTTATTATTGAAAAATTTTAATTATCGTTTTGACTTAAATGATCAATGTGAGTTTACATATATCATATAGATATTAATTTTATTTTCAAAATGTTTTATTTTTAGTATAAAATTATTATAAATATCTTCATTTTTTCAATATTTTAAGCCGATATTTAAAATTTGTTGCGTAAATATGTAGAAAGTTGATGCAATTGCTAATTAAATATTTTATCTTTAAGAAAATAAAATTATTTATTTTTATGTGTANATTTCATATTACTATTTGCCACCAATTTTGGTAGTCCCAAAGATTTAAATGTAGGGTCAGCCAACATGGTAGGGTCTTGGTAAGAAAATCCTGATTTGCCTCCCCTAAGCCCATATATTTCTCCACCAGTAGATCCACTCACACCTATGGGGCCAACTTGTGAACCATAAGAAGACAACTTTTGCTGCACAAATTAGATTCACAATGATCAAAATTCGTTGCATCCAAAGTAGATAACACCAAAAAGCTCCATGAGGATTTGAATACTTTTTCCTGAAGNGTTCATATTACTATTTTCCACCAATTTTGGTAGTCCCAAAGATTTAAATGTAGGGTCAGCCAACATGGCAGGGTCTTGGTAAGAAAATCCTGATTTGCCTCCCCTAAGCCCATATATTTCTCTACCAGTAGATCCACTCACACCTATGGGGCCGACTTGTGAACCATAAGAAGACAACTTTTGCTGCACAAATTAGATTCACAATTATCAAAATTCGTTGCATCCAAAGTAGATAACACCAAAAAGCTCCATGAGGATTTGAATACTTTTTCCTGAAGATAGTGATCATATGATGCTCCGAGTGCTTGGGTATCATTTATAGGTTGAATGCTACCATGCTGACTACGTGGTTGAAAGATTTGAGCTTCTTGACCAATATAAGCCCCAGTTGCAACATCTGTGCCATTTGTAAGATCAAGGAAGTCAGGTACACAATCGCTTAATAAATACAAGATGAGACAAACTTAAAATGATGGGGGAGGGGGGGAGGGGGGGCGGGGGAGAATTGAATCTCTATAGTGCCACAAATAGTATCATGTTTTTTTTCATGGAATCTTACACAAGAAGTAATTAAGTATTTATGCTAAAAAAGTACTAAAAACTGTTTTCAAAGAAAATAGTTCCCTTGACTGTCAAATGACCTCAATATGTAAAGCAAAACACATCAAAATGCATTTCATGTAAAAAAAAAAAAAAATTGACTAAAGCAAGTATCATAACCTCAATGGATTTAGACACCTCATTGCAATTTAAAAATATTGGATAATCAAGATTTCCATCATTTTTTTAGCATTTTTTTGCAGGAATTATTACAAGTTACCCACAGCCAAAATATGTGATAATCTTCAACTGTCTGAAAGTGTTGATCAGAAAATACATGCAAAATTATGTTTTATTCATTCTATGCATGGGTAGTGAAACAATTATTTTAAAGTAATATGGCATTTTGAAAGAAACATCTAAACAATAAACGTCACTTCCACTAAAGTTCCTTGAATTGTCCAAATATGCATTTGGCTAGCCACTAACTTACGTATCGACTTTAATGTCACAATTTATTTAATCATCACAAAAATAATCCAACTATTCTTCAGTGCCAAATAACTTAGTTCAAAAATACAAAACAGCTTCAACAGCAGACAGTAATACAAAAACATATTAACTTGCAAATGTTAAAAGAATGACAAAGCCATACACCTCCTGCATACCTAATAAAATAAAGTTTTGGCAACCAGATCAAAAGCATGCCAAAATCAATAAATATCAATATTGTAAACTTTTATGATTATATTTGTCATGCGGCTACTTGAATTTCATGACAACTATTTCTATTTAGACAGCTACAGGAATTATGTTTCTGCAGTATTATTGAATCACAATCAACAAGCTGAACGGTCCCGCGAACAGAGTTTAGGAAAAGTCTCCAAGGAGAAAAAGTAGCCACGCTTATCAAGATGAAAATGAAATGGGTGGGTCAAGCCATCAGAAATCAAAAGAGAAAGCAATCTGATTGATAACCACCACATATCTTTTGCATAGAGATCCAAATGTAATTTTTATTTGCAAAACAAATTCAAATCTGAAGTTCAATACTAGAATCCTAATTAAACTCTAAGCAAATAGAAATAGTTTTTAACCATTATCAGGAATTGAATAATCCAAAAACCTGCCTCCGGGGACAAAGGATCTCTTTTAAAGCTATTTTCATTACAAACAAAACTAACTACGGAGAATATTAAACATGAACTGCTCAAGTAAGACAGTATTTTAGTGTCAATCCATATTGATTAAGACATATTTAGTTTCTATAACTTTTAACAAAAATAAAACTATTACTCCATATGAACCTGAGATTCCATAGTTTAGAAGACTAGCATTATTAATATTTCAATAATCATAGAAGAAATATAAAGCCGCTATTACATTCAATATTACGATCAATAGGTTCTTGCACTGATATAAACTTGTGCCCTATTTAGTTCATCATGAGAGAATAACTAAATATTAATAGCAAATCAAATAAATGAGTAAATATGCCATTAGTTTGAAAAAGTAAAAGAGGTTAGTAATAATTAAATATTATTCTCAAATAAATATTTAAAATAATGTTATCAAAGTGCAATGCGATGTGCAAGGTTTTATATTTGCTTCAAACCACTAAGGACAAAGCGAAACAACGCTTTTATTAAATAAAACGATAATAGGTTATATAAAACCATTAATGTATAAAAATTTTCATTAACAATTATTAAATATAAAATATGCCTTAAAAGTTGATATAAAATAGAAAAAAATGTAGTGCAATACCTAACTTGGAGGCAATCATTGAGGGTGAGTGATTTATAATAGTTTGCTGCGTAATTATGAGCTCAAAAATTGCCAAAAAAAAAAAAATCTTATAACTCAAAACAAAATCTAAACATTAAAACATGAAGAAACTACTAAAAATTCAAGTTTCATAAAACAAACTAAAATAATTCAGTAGCACTTTATTCCCTTTCGCTAAACTGTGAACCAGACCAACTGCTTTGTTACAGCACTTCAAAGCACTTTTAAAAACATTGGATTATAATAATTGACAAAGCTATATGAGACACTGGCAGTTGCTTAGTTCAAAATACAAACAACAACGGATAGACGTATCGCAATATTACAATATATTTTTAAGTTGATGAATGAGAAGATCGTGACTAACTATTAATTGTACTTTATGGTTATAAAATCATAGACATNTATTTCTCTTTTAATTGTTCGTTCTATTTATCATTTTATTATAATATTACCTTAAATAATATTATTTTTTCTATTTTATACTAAATTAGTCGTCTCGTGAGCAGACTCAAACTCGTAGACATACCCTTGAGCTCAACTTGATAAAATTAATCAAGCTCAAGTTGAAGCTAAAGATGGCTCGAGCTCGAGCTCTGCTCAACTTGGCTCGACTCGTTTCCACCCTTAACATTAGCTACAATTGTGATTCTTTTTTCTTTTTTGTCAAAAAAACTTGTCATTCACAAACAGCTCGTATTTGATTCATTTGTTATGCAAACGAGTCTAACACAAACAAACCTTTTGAGCTCGAGATATAAACGAGCCGAACAAGAAAAAACATTTGCTCGATCTTTTTTGGCTCGTTTTGTCTCAAATTAAGTAAATAATAATAAAATAATGTTTAAAAGTTGAAATACTTGTAATATCAAAATTTTGATTTGTATAGATGTTTAGAAAAAATAGTTGTTAGATATATAATACATAAGAAATGGGTGTTATGATGTAAATGTCCCTCATTTAGGTATTAGAAATATATATATCTAACAATTGGATGGTATGTAAATGTTCCTCATATTTTTAAGCCCTGTTGCATATCTTCCGTATTTAGATGTAAGATATACAAATACATATAAATTGAGTGGTAAACACTCAAAAAAATCAGCTGGAATCTCGAGTAAATCTAACCTTGAGATTAAAAGAGATGACGAGGATCTCTCAGATGAAAAATTACAAGGCATCATGAATTTGCCTGGCTGAAAACCGCAGCCAACTAACCAAAGGTTGTCGACCGACCAAATATCAGACGACCAAAGGGCCACCCAGGCCAACAAGGGACAGGTATCCACATCATCAACCGGTCAAATAGTCTGACAACTACAACAATCTTACAGGAATCAACACATAACTCTATCAATAACTCCCCCAATGATTGCTAAAGAACAATAATCAAACAAGTCAACCAGCCGACCAAAATGCAGGCCGGCTGTCACACTCAAAAACTGACTGGCTTCTCAAAGTTAAGGTTGATTAGTGCCCAGATGAAAGCCGACCCAAACAAACTCAGTTAGCAGATCTAAGAACCTGCTGAGTAAAAGATCCAGGCATGCAAAAAGACAAGACAATAATACTTTGTACAACCCCTTTACAACATAGGTAAATCATATAATTTTATATTTTGTCCCTCTATCTCCTATAAATAGAGTGGTCATATCATGTATCAAGGGCTTTTGGCTAGACCTATCTTTTATAGAGAGAACTCCCTTCCCTTCTCTTTCTTATAACTGCAACTTCCAATATGTAAAATGGGTCACAGAACCCGAGAACACCCCAATTTGACCTAAAGGGGCAAGTTGTTGTGCATTCTCTCCTTTTCGCTTCCCTCCCATTTTCTCTCTCTATATCTCCATTTAGGCTCTTACCACTCCAATCTTTGGGCATGCATCACATGACAAATCTAGATTCAACATCATAAAAAGTTGTGGTGAGCGTCTAACAAATTACCAATAAGAAGGGAAATAACACCAATGAGAAAAATACACCACAGAGACACTCCTAACAGAGAGCACACCAAATAGTTCATGCAATAATATATCCAGGAGCTGAAAAACCCATTTTCGTGTATTCCTAGAGGTTTTGGCTCGGAGATGAAAACCACATCACTGAAATGAACAATCCTCTGACACATAAAAAAGAACCTTCATCACCAGATCATCACTACCAACTACTGGCTACTATCGTCACAAAACCATCATCACCAGTATGATACTGAGCCACCTTTATTGTGTCTAACCACTAACACCAAGCCGCCACCATCGTGTTGGACTATTGTCATCGGGTTGTCTTCGTCACAATCATTGAGCCACTCGTGCCATCATCAGGCCACCATCTTCGGATCACCAACTCCAAACCACCACCATCATGTTGAACCTCTGATGACGGGCCACCACCGCCAAGTCAGGTCGCCATCATGAGATTATCGTCTTTGCTAGACCTCCAACAGTAGACCAATAGCCAACCACCACTGTTGTCGTTATGCCGCCACCCTCGGACCACCACCTCTATGTTGAACTACCGGCATCGAGCTGTCATCATCACTAGAGCACTGAAATCGAGTTGACACCATTGCCACAATTAGTTCTTCAATATCAAATTGTCTTTTTTAGATCACCTTCACCTAGCTATTACTACTATTAAAATTGTTGGATCAATGTGGCCTAACATCTGTTGCCCTCTGTGATAACAAATCTACATTTCTATCACACAACCTCTATCATCAGTCTTCAATCGTCACAATATGGTCGTCGTCGTGGCTTCCCTATTATTTTTTCCCATACTTATAATATGACTTCTATTGTTTAAGACCAGAAAAATTCTTGTAACATACATTTGAATCATGGAGCCATTTCAACTGGGCTAGGTCACCGTGGTCTTTTTTTATTTTCATGGTTATTTACATAAAACCTACTAATTTATTCTATGTCTGCCTTTCCTTTTGGATTTTCGCATAATGTAAGACATTAACATAACTCTTCCATCACGAAAGAGTAAATAATATAGAAAGAATATAGTTTTCGTATCTTATTGATGAGTTATGAGACGTTTATTATTATTATTGCAAGTTCATTCAAAATATAGAGAGCACCTATTCAATTTTCATATTGCAAATGATTTCATTGAATTACATTTTATTAAAAAAACATGATTTAACTTAAATCTAATCTAAAAAATAAACTAAAAGAGAAAAATTAAAGTTTATCTAATATATCTTTATGTAAAATTTAACCTAAACTCACATACATAACTTGGCTAAACCTAAATATAACTTAGCATTTTGGTATTATATTTTTTTCTAAAAAGATTAAATAAACTAAGAAATTAAATTTATTCCTATATAGCCTTATCCAACATTTATCTAAACTCACATGAATAAATCCAAAAAACACCTAAAGTAAATTTGTTAAATTATATCTAACATTGAGGAGTGAAAAAATAGAAATTTAATATTAACTTGAGAACCTAATCTAACTTCGAACATAAACTTACTTAAATAACTTGAGTTAACTTAAATCTAACATAAAATAACCAAATCTAAAACCTAATCTAAACTAACATAAATAACTTAACCTAAATCCAACAAAAATGAGCTAAAATAATTTTGTTAACTTATATCTAACATAAAGGAGAAAATAAAAAGGAAAATTAAAATTAATCTAAAATAACCTAATCTAATTTAATCTATGATAATCTAACTTAAATAACTTGAGATAACCTAAATATAACCTAAACTAATAAAAAATAATTTTGTTACCTTAAACATAATCTTACTTTATCTTAACTCAAATGCAATTAAAATATAATATTAAAAAAATTACTTAGCTAAAATTAAACAAATATCAAAGTAACGTTAACAACAATAACAATAACAATAACATTTGTCTGAAATTAATTTAAAATAAATTTAAGTTAATATAATTTATTTGATTTAAGGATGAAATGGAGAGAAAGAAAAAGGATAGCATACATTTCATCCAACAAGTAAATATTTAGAAAATTAGGTGCTATAATCATTGTTTTAATATGAAACCCATGAATTAATGCATGTCATGAATAAAAAATTTAGAAATTTAATAGGAGGCAAACAATACGAGTTGAAATTTTTCCATAAATTTTGGAGAATTTAAAAAATAAATACAAGAGGATGCTAGTTTTACAAATAGAAATGTTTTGAGTGCTATGCACATAATTGCATGGAAATACAAAGGCATAAGACTACCCAAGACATCTCAATGATTGTCAAATGGCAACAATGACAATGTGTAATTAGCATTCACATAAGAGGTAATGAAAGTGGAAAGTCAAGAAGAGAGAGAGAGAGAAAAAAAAGAGAGGCTTGCCTTGGGTGCCTATAGGATTCATATAAAAACTTAGACATATGCATACACATCACTTAATTTTATGTATTTGCATATCTAATATTTATATTTTAATTTTTTTTATTTATATGTGCAACACCTAATTTTTAGCACAGTCCAAACATACAACTAACATGAACATATAAAATTTAAATGTACAATTTTCATGCATATGTTATTATGTCATTGTAACTTTAATGTATTATATAAGTAACATCAAAGTCTATGCTTTACATATATAAATACAAAATATTGCAAATTATATATTTTTTTGTTTATGTGACTCATTTTGGCAACATGTGTTTTGGTCATCATAAATCCTCATTATTATTTGACTACATTCTTATTCACTTATGATGAACTCAACGATTTGCCCATTAAGATTAAATGCCTTCTTTTTTTATAAACATTAGGATATGAATTTAGCTAGAAGGATAATTTATTCAAATTTTGGCTCAAATTGAGATCAGATCGAAATAAATGAAACTTACAACATGCAAAAATTTTGGATCAAATTTTTTTCAAGCCGACCCCAGCTCAGCTTGAAACCAAATCATTAACAACCCCAGTGATGTTAAAGCTATGAATTTAGCAAATTCATCTCAAAAATCCTTTATTACTCGAAAATCGATTTGAATTTTGGCTCGGATCGATATCTGATAAAAATAAATGAGTCACTAATTTTTCTCAATCTGATTTCAAGCCGACCCTAGTTCGCTAAAAAATTAGATTATTAACAGTCCTATACAGACAGTGTTAGACCGCATTAACAAACAACCAAAGTTAAACAACAAAATAAGAAAAATTAAATATAATTACAACAAAAAAATAATGCTAGTTGATTAAAATTAATCATATGACCCCTCGTGTACACATGGCCGGGATCATGCGATCTTATTGAGAGAGTAAAATATACTTATGAGATTAAAGTCTAGTATAATAATGAACCACCTACCATTAAATAAAATTATACTGATATTTGTCGTTGGGAGCCAACTCATGATGGGGAATCGTTCGCCATGAACGGCTGACCTTATCCAATAAANTGGCTACTTGAATTTCATGACAACTATTTCTATTTAGATAGCTACAGGAATTATGTTTCTGCAGTATTATTGAATCACAATCAACAAGCTGAACGGTCCAGCGAACAGAGTTTAGGAAAAGTCTCCAAGGAGAAAAAGTAGCCACACTTATCAAGATGAAAATGAAATGGGTGGGTCAAGCCATCAGAAATCAAAAGAGAAAGCAATCTGATTGATAACCACCACATATCTTTTGCATAGAGATCCAAATGTAATTTTTATTTGCAAAACAAATTCAAATCTGAAGTTCAATACTAGAATCCTAATTAAACTCTAAGCAAATAGGAAAAGCTTTTTAACCATTATCAGGAATTGAATAATCCAAACACCTGTCTCCGCGGACAAAGGATCTCTTTTAAAGCTATTTTCATTTCAAACAAAACTAACTACGGAGAATATTAAACATGAACTGCTCCAGAAAGACAGTATTTTAGTATCAATCCATATTGATTAAGACATATTTATTTTATATAACTCTTAACAAAAATAAAACTATTACTCCATATGAACCTGAGACCTGAGATTCCATAGTTTAGAACACTAACATTATTAATATTTCAATAATCATATAAGAAATATAAAGCCGCTATTACATTCAATATTACGAGCAATAGGTTCTTGCACTGATATAAACTTGTTCCATATTTAGTTCATCATGAGAGAATAACTAAATATGAATAGCAAATCAAATATACTAGTGGATATGCCATTAGTTTGAAAAAGTAAAAGAGGTTAATAATAATTAAATATTATTCTCAAATAAATATTTAAAATAATGTTATCAAAGTGCAATGCGATGTGCAAGGCTTTATTTTTGCTTCAAAACACTAAGGACAAAGCAAAACAACGCTTTTATTAAATAAAACGCTAATAGGTTATATAAAACCATTAATGTATAAAAATTTTCATTAACAATTATAAAATATAAAATACGACTTAAAAGTTGAAATAAAATAGAAAAAAATGTAGTGCAATACCTAACTTGGAGGCAATCATTGAGGGTGAGCAATTTATAATAGTTTGTTGCATAATTATGAACTCAAAAATTGCCAAAAAAAAAAAAAAAAACCTTATAACTCAAAATAAAATCTAAACATTAAAACATGAATAAACTACTAAAAATTCAAGTTTAATAAAACAAACCAAAATAATTCAGTAGCACTTTATTCCCTTTCGCTAAACTGTGAACCAGACCAACCTCTTTGTTTCAGCACTTCAAAGCAGTTTTAAAAACATTGGATTATAATAATTGATAAAGCTATATGAGACACTGGCAGTTGCTTAGTTCAAAATACAAAAAACAACGGATAGACGTATCGCAATATTACAATATATTTTTTAAGTTGATGAATGAGAAGATCGTGACTAACTATTAATTGTACTTTATGGTTATAAAATCATAGACATTTGTAGATGCCAAGGATTATTAAGCTACATTAATGCAATAATAACAAAATGCAAAAACCACAGTTTTGTCACTTACACACATGTTGCATATTTAACATAAAAAAGCGGCATTTATATACAAACCACCCAATTCCCATGTAGTTACATATCTAGCACCTAAAATTTAGTTTTTTTTTTTTTTGCATTTATACCACCCAAATCTTTCATATTACATAAAAAAATATCAAAACATAAAACCACCTATTATTATGATCTATATCGAGAAAAGCCGCAATATCATGCACGTTACGACGAGATTTCCACTAGTATAGATTCTTATAAAGATGTGCTCAGGGGGAAGGAAAAAAACATTGCAAAGTCAGTGCTACTGGTCCTCACGACTCACCACTTAAATCCATTGAATCGAGACTCTTTTAAAGCGATAGAAAGTNCTCTTTTTTGCATTTATACCACCCAAATCTTTCATATTACATAAAAAATATCACTATTTTAACTTTAAATAAGTGAAATACACCTTTTCAAGCATAGGAAAAGTAGCATACATAAAATATGAAGTTTATGAGAAGTTAGACAAGTAAATACAAAAGAATTGAGTGATACGTAGTTAATCTTCCAAAAAAAACGTGTTAACGGGATTAGCTCTTTTGGTGTGGAAAATGCGATTTGATATTGAGGTAGAATGCACATCCATTAGCACCTATTATTATGATCTATATCGAGAAAAGCCACAAATCATGCACGTTACGACGAGATTTCCACTAGTATAGATTCTTATAAAGATGTGCTCAGGGTGAAGGAAAAAAACACTGCAAACTCAGTGCTACTGGTCCTCACGACTCACCACTTAAATCCATTGAATCGAGACTCTTTTAAAGCGATAGAAAGTTAAAAATTGAGCGATTAAAAAGGCTCATTGGAAAAAGGCCTAAGAAAAAACTAGGAAAAGATTTGAATGGTACCGGATTCCGTGCGCTGCCGCTTCAGCAGACTAGCCGATGGCTGAAGAGGCTGGCGGATCCAGTAGGCAGCCTCCATGAAAGATCTCCGAAAGGTCTCCGAAAATCTCCGCCCACCGCTTCCAAAACCCTAACCCTAGAAATTTGCCGCTCTCTTTAATTGCAAGACGGTCGGGTGGCCGACTGAATAATCAATTGGGCTTTTGGGCTCAAACTGAGCCCAGCAATACAAATAAAATTGAACTTATTTATTTATGTGGTATAATTATTTATTTTTAATGCGGGTATTCTTAAAATTGTGCTATCAAGTATTATTCACGTATTATTGAAAAATTTTAATTATCGTTTTGACTTAAATGATCAATGTGAGTTTACATATTTCATATAGATATTAATTTTATTTTCGAAATGTATTATTTTGCAGTATAAAATTAGTATAAATATCTTCATTTTTTCAATATTTTAAGCCGATATTTAAAATTTGTTGCATAAATATATAGAAAGTTGATGCAATTGCTAATTAAATATTTTATCTTTAAGAAAATAAAATTATTTATTTTTATGTGTATCGTCATTGGATGAGCTAACAAGCCAAACTCAAGCTAGCATAGACTCACCACGTTAGTTTATGAGTCTGCTCATAAAAAAATAATAATAATATAAAATATACTCAAAATATATTAAATTTTAAGACTTTCTTTTTAAAAGTATTAAAAAAATTAAAAAATAATATTTAGTATTTTATAATAAGTAATTTTTTATTATTTCTCTTTTAATTGTTCATTTTATTTATCATTTTATTATAGTATTACCTTAAATAATATTATTTTTTCTCTTTTATACTAAATAAGTCGTCTCTTGAGCAAGCTCAAACTCGTAGACATACCCTTAAGCTCAACTTGATAAAATTAATAAAGCTCAAGCTGAAGCTAAAGGTGGCTCGAGCTCGAGCTCTGCTCGATTTGGCTCGACTCGTTTACACCCTTAACATCAGCTAAATTTGTTCAATCATTTTCGACTCGTTTTGTCTCAAATTAAGTAAATAATAATAAAATAATGTTTAAAAGTTGAAATAATTGTAACAATATATAATATCAAAATTTTAATTTGTATAGATGTTTAAAAAAATTAGGTGTTAGATATATAATACATAAGAAATGGATGTTATGATGTAAATGTCCCTCATTTAGGTATTAGAAATATAAATATCTAATAATTGGAGTGTATGTAAATGTTCCTCATATTTTTAGGCCCTGTTGGATATCTTTTGTATCTAGGTGTAAGATATATAAATACATATAAATTGAGTGGTAAACACTCAAAAAGGTCAGCAGGAATCTCGAGACAATCTAACCTTGAGATTAAAAGAGATGACGAGGATCTCTCAGAAGAAAAGTTACAAGGCATCATGAATTTGCCCGGTTGAAAACCGTCAACCAGCTAATCATAGGGTTGTCGGCCGACCAAATGTCAGACGACCAAAGGGCCACCCAGGCCAACAAGGGACAGGTATCCACACCATCAATCAGTCAAATAGTCTGACAACCCCAACAATCTTACAAGAAGCAGCACAAAACTCTATCAATAACTCCCTCAAAGATTGCTAAAGAACAATAATCAAACAAGCCAACCAGCCTACTAAAATACAAGCCAGCTGTCGCACTAAAAAACTGACTGGCTTCCCAAAGTTAAGGTCGATTAGTGCCCAGATGAAAGTCAACCCAAACAAACTCAGTTAGCAGATCTAAGGACGTGCTGAGTAAAAGATCCAGTCATGCAAAAAGACAAAACAATAATACTCTGTACAACCCCTTTACAACAGAGGTAAATCATATAATTTTATATTATGTCCCTCTACCTCCCATAAATAGAGTGGTCATATCATGTATCAAGGGCTTTCGGCTAGACCTACCTTTTATAGAGAGAACTCCCTCCCCTTCTCTTTCTTATAAATGTCACTTCCAATTTGTAAAATGGGTCATAGAACCCGAGAACACCCCAATTTGACCTAAAGGGGCAAGTCGTTGTGCATTCCCTTCTTTCTCTCTTTATATCTCTCTTTAGGCTCCTACCACTCCAATCTTTGGGCATGCCTCACAGGACAAATCTAGATTCAACATTATAAAAAGTTGTGGTGAGCGTCTAACAAGCTACCAATAAGAAGGGAAATAACACCAACGAGAAAAATATACCACAGAGACACTCCTAACAGAGAGCACGCCAAATAGTTCATGCAACAATATATCCAGGAACTGAAAAACTCATTTTTGTGTCTTCTTAGAGGTTTTGGCTCGTATATGAAAAACGCATCACTGAAATGAACAATCCTCTGACACTTAAAAAAGAACCTCCATCACCAGATCATCGCTACCAACTACTGGCTACTATCTAAACAAAACCATCGTCACCAGTATGATGTTGAGCCACCATTATAGTGTCTAACCACTGGCACCAAGGCGCCACCATCAATTTGGACTACTGTCATCGGGTTGTCGTTGTCACAGTCATTGAGTCACTCGTGCATCATCAAGCCATCATCGTCGGATCACCAACTCCAAACCACCACCATCATGTTGAACCTTTGATGACGGGCCACTATCGCCAAGTCAAGCCGCCATCATGAGATTATCGTCACTGTTAGACCTCCAACAATAGACCAATAGCCAACCACCATTGTTGTCGTCATGCCGCCACCCCCGGACCACCACCTCTATGTTGAACTACCGCCATCGAGCTGCATCATTACTGGAGCACTGAAATCGAGTTGACACCATTGCCACAATTAGTTCTTCATTATCAAATTGTCTTTTTTAGATCACCTTCACCTAGACTATTAAAATTGTTGTATCAATGTGGCCTAGCATCTATTGCCCTCTGTGATAATAAATCTACATTCTTATCACACAATCCCTATCACCAGTCTTCAATCGTCACAATATGGTCGTCGTTGTGGCTTCCCTATTATTTTCTCTCATACTTATAATATTACTTTCTATTGTTTAAGACCAGACAAATTCTTGTAACATACATTTGAATCATGGAGCCATTTCAATTGGTCTAGGTCACCGCGGTTTTTTTTTTTTATTTTCATGGTTATTTACATAAAACCTACTAATTTATTCTGTTTGCTTTTCCTTTTACTCGTGTGTATTGGATTTTTGCATAATGTAAGACATTAACATAACTCTTCCATCATGAAAGAGTAAATAATATAGAAAGAATATAGTTTTGGTATCTTATTGATGAGTTACGAGATGTTTATTATTATTATTGCAAGTTCATTCAAAATATAGAGAGCACCTATTCAATTTTGTTAGTGCAAATGACTTCATTGAATAACACTTTATTAAAATAACATGATTTAACTTAATCTAATCTAAACAATAAAGTAAAAGAGAAAAATTAAAGTTCATCTATTATAGCTTTATGTAAAATTTAACCTAAACTAACATACATAACTTGGCTAAACCTAAATATAACTCAGCATTTTGGTAGTATATATTTTTTCTAAAAAGATTAAATAACATAAGAAATTTAATTTATTCCAAAATAGCCTTATCCAAAATTTATCTAAACTAACATGAATAAATCCAAAAAAAAAAAACACCTAAAGTAAATTTGTTAAATTATATCTAACCTTGAGGAGTGAAAAAATAGAAATTTAATATTAACTTGAGAACCTAATCTAACTTCTAACATAAACTTACTTAAATAACTTGAGTTAACTTAAATCTAACATAAAATAACCAAATCTAAAACCTAATCTAAACTAACATAAATAACTTAACCTAAATCCAACAAAAATGAGCTAAAATATTTTTGTTAACTTATATCTAACATAAAGGAGAAAATAAAACAGAAAAATAAAATTAATCTAAAATAACCTAATCTAATTTAATCTATGATAATCTAACTTAAATAACTTGAGATAACCTAAATATAACCTAAACTAATAGAAAATAATTTTGTTACCTTAAACATAACCTTACTTTATCTTAACTCAAATGCAATTAAAATATAATATTAAAAAAATTACTTAGCTAAAATTGCAAAACAAACATGAAAGTAACGTTAACAACAATAACAATAACAAAAACATTTGTCTGAAATTAATTTAAAATAAATTTAAGTTAATATAATTTATTTGATTTAAGGATGAAATGGAGAGAAAGAAAAAGGATAGCATACATTTCATCCAACAAGTAAATATTTAGAAAATTAGGTGCTATAATCATTGTTTTAATATGAAACCCATGAATTAATGCATGTCATGATTAAAAAAGTTAGAAATTTAATAGGAGTAACATCAAAGTCTATGCTTTACATATATAAATACAAAAATATTGCAAATTATATTTTTTTTGTTTATGGGACTCATTTTGGCAACACGTGTTTTGGTCATCGTATATTTGACTACATTCTTACTCACTTATGATGAACTCAACGATTTGCCAATTAAGATTAAATGCCTTCTTTTTCAATAATATATATAAACACAGAGATTTGAATTTAGCTAGAAGAACGTTAACCACTTATTATTTATTCAAATTTTGGCTCAAATTGAGATCAGATCGAAATAAATGAAACTTACAACAAGAAAAAATTTTGAATCAATTTTTTTTCAAGCCCAGCCCAGATCTGCTCGAAACCGGATCATTAACAACCCCAGTGATGTTAAGGCTATGAATTTAGCAAATTCATCTAAAAAATCCTTTATTACTCGAAAATCAATTCGAATTTTGGACAAAAAAAAATGAGTCGCTAATTTTTCTCAAGCCGATTTTAAGCCGACCCTACTCGGCTCGAAATCAGATTATTAACAATCCTATACAGACAGTGTTAGACCGCATTAACAAACAATCAAAGTTAAATGACAAAATAAGAAAAATTAAATATAATTACTACAAAAAAAATAATGCTAGTTGATTAAAATTAATCATATGCCCCCTCGTGTACACATGGCCGGGATCATGCGATCTTATTGAGAGAGTAAAATATAGTTATGAGATTAAAGTCTAGTATAATAATGAACCACCTACCATTAAATAAAAATAAATTGATATTTGTCGTTGGGAGCCAACTCATGATGGGGAATCGTTCGCCATGAACGGCTGACCTTATCCAATAAATAATTTAAGTGTGTGGACTCTATTATTAGGTTCTTAATTTTCTAAGTACCATTCACGTCATTGCACGAGTTGGATGGCACGCGACAAACGAATCAGGGGGAAAGCCGCTGACCTTAATATGACCGGCATTTGTGGCAGCAACTGATAAATAATGATGGCTGGGCCCGACCATTTTTTGTTTAAATGATGAACATTGAAATTTGATTAGGTTTTTTTGGGATTATTTGTTTTAATTTTTTATTTTTAATTTATTTTATTTTAATTTGTTTTTTATTTTATGTTTTTAAAAAATGAGTTTAGTGATGTTATGATTTATATGTTCTTAAAAGTAAAAATATATAAAATAAGTTTGATTAGGTTTTGTTTTTTAAGAGAATTCTATTTTTTCATAAAACAGTTGGGTCTACGTCACATTTGAATATTAAGTTTTGTCACGCATTGTGCATATAACGTCTTCCTTGCTCCACTCAGCACGAATCATTACCTGTGCAAATGGCATCGGGCGGGCGGGCGGGCGGNCGACCGGCATTAGTGGCAGCAACTGATAAATAATAATGGCTGGGCCCGAGCATTTTTTTTTAAATGATGAACATTGAAATTTGAATTATAAATTATAATTGTTTATTTATTGTGAGAATAGTGAATATATGAAAAATTATATTGTACTTTTTATATTTTAGGTGTTTTTTTGGGATTCTTTGTTTTAATTTTTTATTTTTAATTTATTTTATTTTAATTTATTTTTTATTTTATGTTTTTAGAAAATGAGTTTGGTGATCTTACGATTTATATGTTCTTAAAAATAAAAAATATATAAAATATGTTTAATTAGGTTTTTTTTTTTTAAGAGAGTTTTTTTTTTATAAAATAGTTGGGCATACGTCACATTTGAGTATTAAGCTTTGTCACTCATTGTGTATATAACGTCTTCCTTGTTTTACCCAACACGAATCATTATCTGTGCAAGTGGCGTCGGGCAGCAACTGTGACACCAGGCCTCTCAGCAGGCTTAGAGGTAGCAGCGAGGGTGAGCAGCGGACAAGGGCTGCTTTGGTCGGGGGGTGGCTACGTGCAATTTCTGAAGATTTATTTTTATTATGGGTTTGGTGATCGGCTTGTTTTAGTTGTTTATAAACTAGTAAAAACATGTTTTTTTTTTCTGTTTTTTATATTTTAAAATGAGATATGTTATTCCTAAAAACAAAGAACTGGTAAACAAATATTATTTTTTCTGTTTTTTTGTTTAATTTTTTATTTTCAAAAACTAAAAAAATAAGAAATAAAATTGATCCCAATTAGCCGCTAAGTGATTGTATATTTTTTTGATTTGATATTAAATTTGAGTGCAAAATATAAATATTCAGGTCTAAGAACACGACTTAAATATAGGGGAATTGAGTTAATTAAATTATTTTTAAAATGAAAATTAGCATATTATTGTATCATTCTAACCAAATGTAAAGTTACAACATTTTAATATTTGATAATATCATTACATTATTTTAGTTTCATGTTGGCTGATACTCATTTGAAAATATGAAGATTTACACACATCACTTCATTCTTTTGTATTTACATTTCTATTGCCAAAGCTATAATATGTGTGTGTGTGTGTGTGCGCGTGTCATTGGGTGACAAGTTGGCAGACAGCTGCGTTGCCAGTCGTGCGACCTATCTAACCTAGGTTTGATTCATACTAGGACAAATAACAAATATGGGGAGAGGTATTTTCAAATACCACCCTTTAAAAAAAGAAACACACAGAGGAAAATAGTCAACATGGATGTTGAGACAATCATAAGGCCTAAAAGGAAAGATGAAAAATCTGATGATTCAATAGATTTAAGGAAGACTCAAAGAGTCGATCGACAGAAGATCATCTGGTCGACCACCAAAAAGCCGATCTACTTGCATAATGCCCACTTATCAAACACCCAAACTAAAGATAATGACCCTGGTCGACTCATGTCCGACCAGTTACCGCTCAAAAGATGATTGGATTTCTAGAGTCAGTGGCAATCTGTACTTGTGAGGACTGACCTAAATCGACCCACGTCAATTAAGTTTACTGGCCCAGAAGCACCCTAATAGAAAAACTTATATTTATACATATAATTGTCGACTTCAGCGGATGTGAAAAGAACTTTACATCAGTTAAAAATATGACTTGATGTCAGAAAATCAATTATAAGACTGAAAATACGCCTAAAAGGAAAGAACTGCAAATTTTCCTCTATAGAAAACTGTTTTTCTTTCTTTTTTTCATTTTTCTTTACACTCTTTCCCTCGAGTTGTGAGCAGAGGACAAATCGGGATTCAAATATATATATTAAAATTAATTTATTTTGCTGACTACATAAATAAATCTTTCCTGAGACATATACATAAATACCATCCAATTCATATGCATTTACATATCCAGTACCTAAACTTTTTCTTATATTTCTTCCACTCAAATCGTTCATATGATCATATCACATAAAAAAAAAAAGAAAAACTACAATTATTAAAGTTAAAAAAGTGAAACACAACAGTTCAATGCACATGCAAGGCGGTATGCATGTAAAAATTGAAGTTTAGGTCTTAGATTTATAAATACAAATAGAGATTGAATGGTATTTATGTAAATCTTCCAAACTTCTTAATCAATCCGTTGTATATATGTTAGATGTTCCTAATTAAGGTTCTATTTAGGGCAGTTTGTGCGTTTCAAGATAAACAGCTTATCCTGAAATGCGGCAGACAGCGTTTTAAAAAATGCCGCCGCACTTATAAACTACCCCAAACGAGCCCTAAATTAATCTCCATCATGGTAGGACCGTTAGACCTTTTTCCCAAGCGTATCTTATTTCTTCACATGACTACAAAATTTATTCATTTTCAGGTACCATAAAATGATTAATTTTGCATTTGTTGTTACTTTAATTTTTAAGTGCGCTTTATTTTCTTTAAGCATTATATTAGGTGGCCTACATGTGAAATGTTATCGGCTAGCTGTATAAATGTTTGGGTCAATTTTGTCCTGTCCACTTTGTCCAAAATCATTTTCTTATTTTGACATTTGCAAAGAAAATCTGTCCCGAAAATGTTAATCTACCCTCGATCTTTGTGAAACACTTGTCGATAATAGAGAAAAGGAACATTTACATGCATTTCACCCAATTCCTATAGATTTACATATCTAACATTATTATCTTTTTTTTCTTAGATTTATACTAATCAAATCTTTCATAACACATTAAAAATACCACCAATTAAACTTTTTAAAAGTAAAACACAACTTTTAATGCATAGTTAATGTGTCATATATGTAAAAAATGTGCTTTATATGTTAGATATGTAAATACCAAATAAATGAGTATATTTATGTTGATGTGTGTTGGAAAGCTTGCAGCGCTAAAGTCATAAATTTAGCCTCTTAGGATTGCACTAAAACCCGTTACACACTTAGGTAGTTAAAGAAAAGTAATTCGTATGAGGCATTTTAATTTTTACTTGGAAAATCTTAAAAAGGGATAAAAATTGTGGGGCCTAATCCATTTAAAATAAACTTCGATGAAAGGAAGGTACACAGGTTCACTCTTCTCATGAATTAGAGAAGATGAATTACAAATATGATTATTATAAATGTACACCATTGGTTAATTGAAAATAGCGCAGTCTGGTTGTAGTTCTCATAGATAGTAGATTGCAAGGGTTGTATTCGATTGCTAATAAGACAACAGTTTATCGTGAATTTTGGAGATGGTGGCCTTGACACCAGCTTGTCTTATAAGCCATAATTGAAAGCTATGATAATAGTTGGCTAGGTGGGCGACGAAAGGTTGCATCGGGAGTGTCAGTTAGCCGCAGAAGACATAGTAGAAAGCTGCACGAGCTGTGAGCCATGTAAGTCATAGTTTGTCTCATAGGTCACAATGACGAGTTGCGATATCGTCAGTAGGCCATAGAGATTGGATATTGGTGGCTATGTGAGTTATGGGCCTAATAGGCTGTAGTTGGTCATATGAGCCATAACTTGGAGCTGCGAGGACATCCGTAAGCTGCAGAGGCAAAGTTGGGAGTTGCCCAAGCGATGAACCATGTAGGTTGTGTAATGGTGAGTTGTGATGAAATTTGTAGGCCACGGGGGTCGGAGTATGAAGTGGAAGGAGTAGTAAGCCTAATTGGCCACATAGGTTGTAATGGTTAGTTCTGATGACATCTGTAGAACGTGCAGGCTGGTATTAGGAGTTGCACGAGTTGTAGACCATGTTGGTCGTAGTTGGTTATGTAGACAACAAAAGTGAGCTGTGGTGATTTTAATAGATCGTGGGAGGTAGAGTAATGAGCGACACGAGCTCTGGATCACATATGCCAAAGTTTGTCACACATGTCATAATAGTGAGATGTGATGACGTCCATAAATCACGAAGACCAGAGTTGAGAGCTGAATGAGCTGTGGACCACGTAGGTTGTCGTTGGTCACATAATTGTAGTGGTGAACTGTGACGACATTGCGGAGGCCATAGTCGGGAGTTGCAAGAGTTGTGGGCCGCTTAGGCCTTTGTTGGTCACATATGCTATAGTTCTGAGTTATAGCAGTATCTGTAGGTTATGAGGGTTAAAGTTGAGAGCTGCACATTCTTAGGTCGCATTATCCGGAGTCTTGAGATGCACAGAGGGAGCTTTAAGAGTCCAGAGAAAGTCGTCATCTTTGGGGTGTACTGTTACGCAGTCTTTGAGAAGTGTCTTTGCACCATAAGTGGAGTGCATTGTTACTTTGTAATGTATGTTAGGATTCTGCAGTGCACATTATGACTTCACAAGGGAAATTATTGCAAGGAGCAGGTGTCACTTGATGATGGTTGACAGAGGTTGAGGTGGCGATAGTCGGAGTTGGCCCGCAGCGGCGGTTGTCAGAGGCTGAGGCGGCGATAGTCGGGGTTGCCCCGTAGCGGTCGAAGTTTGAGGGTGATGTTGGCCGGTGACAACATCAATGAGAGTTTGATGGTGTGGGATGGTGATTGGCGGTTGCAAGTGCAAGCGGACAACGATGGGTGGTGGGAGTCAGCGATAGGAGGTGGTGGTGGCTGGAAGAGGCGACAACCTAAGTTGATCATATATGTAGTGTAGAATGCTAGACTGCAGCTCCCACAATATAGGAATTTAGCTTATTATTGATGGTCAAACCCTGTTGGTAATAATTTATAAACCATATGTAATATGTTTATTGACGATTTAGCGATGATTTGATCTAGATAGAAAAAAAACACTTGTGGATAATAAATTTACCTATAGATTTATCAATGGTTTATTTTAACTGACAATTATTTGACATATTGTAACCGCCGCTGATAATCTAAAAACATGTCATGTTTAACCATAACTTGATCATTAGTTATAAAACCAACGTATATATCCATAGAAAAAATGTTGTGCTTTCATCAGAAAAGAATTTAATTCTTTCCGTAAAGAGTAGCAACACTCTATTTAAATGTCGCTTGTTTGATATACTGTCAAAAAATCATCAATAAATAATAGAAGGGTCGTTAAATTGTTAGTAAGTCATCGAAAACCTATAGCCTCAAAAGAAAATTTAAAGCCCTCCTTCAGCACTATAATTTATACACCTGCAATCGTAATAGTGCAATTAACACATATCATAGCACAGTAATGAAACAAAACACATAAACTATATAAAAAAAAGAAGGTTAATTGCATTAAACCAAATGAAATAAATAACTGTCCAATAAAAATAATGTTCACGACCAATAAATTGTTTAACATACAAAAAAAAAAGAAAAGTAACCTTCTAACCTTCCACTCATCCTCCTCTGTCATCTCCCAATCGTCATCCTCCACATCCTCATCCTGAACTGGCTTCTTCCTTCTAAGCAGTTCAAAATGTAGCATTGCTTTGATCTCTGCTTCATCTTCCGCCTATTTCCAATCCCAGGGTGACTAGGTGGGTGAAGAACTGAGTAGCAACATTGCGATGCATCTCCTCCTCTTGTGCAGTGTAAGTAGATGCACAAGATGTGCTAGAATTTGGGGAGACATCATAGGCCGGCTCATGAAATCCTGATCCGTATACCATGCCCTTCTTCTTGCCGCAGAACCTCCCTCCTGAGGTTATACTCATAAGGGTCATGAGATGTGATCGAACCACAGCTCGACTTTTGGGATCGACTCTCCTTGAGCCTCTGGAAGGCCTTCTACAAATAATATGATTAATGAAAGTTAGAAAAAAATTAAACTTAGATATTTCTTTGAATTTTATAATAATTAATCTTGTGAATTACCTGGGTCACCTGGGATCTGCTGTCCACCCAAGACTGATTCGACTGCCGTTTGTGATTGCACTTGTGTAGTTTTGCAGCGCTAGACTCCCATTCACTCTCTAAAGTTTCTAAATGTAATGAAATAGTTAGTACAAACTGAATGTAAAATAAGGTTTAATGCATAAAATAATCTTATCAGCCTCCTCTTGTTCTTTGTATGTGAGAGTGCTCCACCTGTGTGCTTTGAGGCCCCCATGCCCTCGCAGTCAGAACAACAATTTTGCTTGGTCTGTTTCCTCTTCTTTGGATACTCGAGAGAGTCTCAGGTCCTATGCAGGGCAGCGAACACATCCTTGTTGAGCCATAATGGGTTCTCACTTGTTTGATGTATATCATCGAACTGATCATGAAGACGATCACTCGCCTTGTGCTCGAACTTTCTTTGGATGCGTGCCTCGTCCTTAGGGGGCCAGTACTAATGTTATTGTAAATTGAATTAGAAATTTTTATATTCATAAAAATAAATACATAACTAAAATTGTTGTGTTGGGCTTCACCTTAAACCCCCCAAACCACATATCCCAAACTACCATCATAATCTCCCCATAGGATAAGTATGGGTGATCGTATTCTATCCAAATTATGTCTCTGATAAAATGAGTGGCCAGTGTAGGGGAAGTAAATATGAAAATAACGTATGGTTAGTTCTCTATGAAATATTAAAAATATAAGACAATAATGCCAATATTAAATTAAAACTAATGTGTTCCCCACTGCTCGGAGCTGAGATGACTGCTCGTGTTGCTCAAACTAGATGATGCATTAATAACAGCTGATGTTGAAGGTGCTGGTGGTGTCAAGGTTATGGATGATGGTTGGGTGGTGTCATGTTCGTGACTTGGGGCAGTGGTAGTGTCGTGGCTAGTGACGGTAGTGGTGTCGTGGCTGGTGGCGGTAGTGGTGTCGTGGCTGGTGGCTGGTGGCAGTAGTGGTGTCGTGGTCATAACCAGAGGTGGTGCTGGTGCTGTAGGAGTCGAGGCGGAGGCCTGCTAGAGCATTTCGACTGCAAGGCTCACCTCGGTAGCCCCACTAAGCTTTGTTTCTTATTCTATGGGGATATGAAAGATAAAATACCTGACTTGCTTGCCTTGCTAAAATGATCATATCAAATTTACAATATCTCATGTTCACTTTTACTTCTACGATATTATGCAGTTTGATTACTTTTTTTTCATGATTAGGAATAGGATCAAACCAATAGTGTTGAATAGGAATACACTCTCACCAATAGTGTCAAGATAAGATAGTTCAACAACTTCTTCAAGAAACTTATAGTAATTTATCTCATTGTCTGATTTATTATTTTCTTTAACACAAATGCCAGAATTATAATTTTTTTTTTCCTTCTGAATAAGACCTTGTATGAAACTTGTAGTCATTCACATCGTAAATTATCTTAGTTATGTCATTCAAGATATCTAGTCATTTCATGTGTATGGGTCCCCAAAAAAGATCTATCAAGTCATGCTCTATTACTCCATTGTTCTGATTAAGAATCTAGAAATTCCATAAAAAACTCACGTGTCATTGAAGATATTTAATAACAATCATCTCAGATGTTTAATATTTTTATTAAACTCTAATTTACTTGTGTTGTGAACCATCACGAAAAATCATTCTTTATTTTTTGGCTTGTGATATCATCTATAACTGAGTTCAATGAATCTATGAATTTTGAATTCTCTCTCACGCCAAACTCTCTCTCTCTCTCTATCTCACTCCCCCCCCCTCCTCTTCTTTAAACTCTCCTCTTTCATTAGGGCTCAAAAGGAATTCAAAATTCCCTCAAATCCCCCCCCCCCCC
>JXCR01119066.1:39613-61851 GCA_002079205.1 Phalaenopsis hybrid cultivar
AGAAGAGTTTTGAATTTCTAATGGTGGGGTACCTCTTCTAGTTTTCTAAGACTAGTCAATAGGAAAGTCCTATAGCTAGACCTAGGCTACTAAAGAAATTTCTAGACCTCAACCAAAAGTGAGGTCAACAATACATAACTAAAATTGTTGTGTCCGGCTTCACCTTAAACTCCCTAAACCACATATCCCAAACTACCATCATAATCTCCCCACAGGATAAGTATGGGTGATCGTATTTTCTCCAAATTATGTCTCTGATAAAATGAGTGGCTAGTGTAGGGGGAGTAAATATGAAAATAACGTATGGTTAGTTCTCTATGAAATTTTAAAAATATAAGACAGTAATGCCAATATTAAATTAAAACTAATGTGTTCCCCACTGCTCGGAGCTGAGATGACTGCTCGTGTTGCTCAAACTAGATGATGCATTAATAACAGCTGATGGTGAAGGTGCTGGTGGTGTCAAGGTTATGGATGGTGGTTGGGTGGTGTCATGGCCTTGACTTGGGGCGGTGGTAGTGTCGTGGCTAGTGACGGTAGTGGTGTCGTGGCTGGTGGCGATAGTGGTGTCGTGGTCATAACCAGAGGTGGTGTTGGTGTTGTGGGAGTCGAGGCGGAGGCCTGCCAGAGCATTTCGACTGCAAGGCTCACCTCTGTAGCCCCACTAAGCTTTGTCTCTTATTCTATGGGGATATGAAAGATAAAATACCTGACTTGCTTGCCTTGCTAAAATGAATATATCAAATTTATGATATCTCATGTTCACTTTTAATTCTACGGTATTATGCAGTTTAATTACTCTTTTTTCATGATTAGGAATAGGATCAAACCAATCAAGTTGAATAGGAATAAACTCTCACCAATAGTGTCAAGATAAGATAGTTCAACAGCTTCTTCAAGAAACTTATAGTAATTTATCTCATTGTATAATTTATTATTTGCTTAAACGCAAATGCTAGAATTATAAGTTTTTTTTTTCCTTCTGAATAAGATCTTGTATGAAACTTGTAGTCATTCACATTATAAATTATCTTAGTTATGTCATTCAAACTATCTAGTCATGTCATGTGTATGGGTCCCCAAGCAATATCTATCAAGTCATGCTCTATTACTCCATTGTTCTAATTAAGAATCTAGTAATTCCATAAAAAACTCATGTGTCATTGAAGATATTTAATAAAAATCATCTTAGATGTTTAATATTTTTGTTGAACTCTAATTTACATGTGTTGTGAACCATCACGAAAAATCATTCTTTATTTCTTGGCTTGTGATATCATCTTTAACTGAGTTCAATAAATCTATGAATTTTGAATTCTCTCTCACGCCAAACTCTCTCTCTCTCTCTCTCTCTCTCTCTCTCTCTCTATCTCACTCCCCTCTTCTCTTCTCTAAACTCTTCTCTTTCAATTAGGGCTCAAAAGGAATTCAAAATTCCCTCTAATTTTCCCCCAAAAGTCACACCTTTTTGCACCAAGAGATAAGTCACATCATCCAAGAGACATATCACTTCATTAAAGAGCCTTCTAAAGTGTTTAGATGCATTGAACAACTCCATGAAATGTTTGAAATGTTAGGAGACTTCAAAATCTGCTAAAAAATAACCACGACCCGACTTACTCCATCTTAATTCGTCTCTGGCGCTTCTGGCGCTAGCCTAATGAAGTTTGCACCATTCTATGGATTCTGGCGCTTCTAGCGCCAATCAGGCGCTGCTTAATGAAGTTTGTGATGTTTCTGAATTCTGGCGCTTCTAACACCAAGTCTCGGGAAAATGGTGCCTCTGGTGCCTCTGGTGCCTCTGGCACCACAATCACGAAATTCTCCATTTTAGCTCTAAATTTCCCCCTTTTTTGCTCCAAATACCTAAAATTAATATACATGCAACAAAAAACATGAAAATACCATTCTTTAAAGTACAATATCACTAAAATAAACATAAAATGTACACATAAAATAATATATTATTTTGGTGCATCAGGAGTCGAGGTGGAGATCTGTTGGGGCATTTCGACTGCAAGGCTCACCTCCGTAGCACCACTCAGCTTTGTCTCTTATTCTATCGGGATATGAAAGATAAAATACTTTGCTTGCTTGTCTTGCTAAAATGAACATATAAAATCTACGATATTTCATGTTCACTTTTACTTCTACGATATAATCCAGTTTGATTACTCTTTTTTCATGATTAAAAATAGGATCGAACCAATCATAGTTGAATAGTAACACACTCTAACCAATAGTGCCAAGATAAGCTAGTTCAACAACTTATTCAAGAAACTTATTGTACGTATGGTTCCCCAAGCAAGATCTATCAAGTCATGCTCTATTACTCCATTGTTCTTATTAAGATTCTAGTAATTCATAAAAACTCATATGTCATTGAAGATATTTAATAACAATTATCTTAGATGTTTAATATTTTTGTTAAACTCTAATTTACATGTGTTGTGAACCATCGCAAAAAATCGTTTTCTATTTCTTGGTTTGTGATATCATCTTTAACCGAGTTCAATGAATCTAAGAATAAACTATTACCACATTGAAAAATTTATGGATTACTTCATTATAATATTTTCACTCGAAAGAATAAACTATTAATAGAATTTAGTGACTTACTCAATAAAGGGTTGAACTTTGTCTCAATTTAGAAAAATTATGGTGAATTTATAAAGTGTTTTGATACATCACACAACTTACAAAAAGAATGCAAATTTTGTTCACTATAAAACTTATTTATATTTTAGTTTATGTCAACAATATTNACGATATAATTTAACCATAAGAAACATAATTTAAGATGCTCAGATAATATTTCATTAATTTAAAATAATTTTAAGAAATATCAATAAATGAAATTATAAGAGCAGTAAATAAGGATTTAAAGATAAAGAACAAACTCAAAAGATTTCAAAGAGTTTGTTCGATTGAGTGTGTGGATGTTTCCAAACATAGAAATATGATCCTACAAATGTGGAGAGCACTAGAACGAAAACCTATATTTACTTTTGTAAAATTTGACTTGAGAAGAAAGAAAGGAGTGAATTTGTGCTTGAATTTGGAGAGTTTAAAAAGAAACCCTTAAAGAAAATATGGCTATTTATAACCAAAATGTAGTTTCAATTAATTTTAATACATAATAATATTCTAATATNCACAAAAATTTAACTCACTGATTTAAGAATATTTCTTAAAATTTAACTCACTGATTTAAGAAACCCTTACATAAAGAAAATATGGCTATTTATAACCAAAATGTAGTTTCAATTAATTTTAATACATAATAATATTCTAATATTAGTCTATCAAATAATAGTATCAGTTTTAGGGTCTGTTTGGGGCAGCTTGTGCATTTTAGGATAAGCTGCTTATCCTGAAGTTTATCCTGAAATGCGGCTTGCGGGCCGGCTGCAAGGGTCGACCTGCGACCTGCGTTTAGTGTAAAACTCAAACGCAGTTTCAGATAAGCTGGCGAAACGCGCGAACTAAACGGTACGGCGGCATTTTCAAAACGCCGCCCGCACTTATACGCTGCCCCAAACGAACCCTTAGTAAGAAAATATTTTTTATCAAATAATTAATAAATCCAATACGGTAGGTAATGGCTAGTCAAAATAAATAAGTCAAATAAGACTAAAAAAACAACTCCAAATGGTTGTACAATGGCCAACCTGCTCAACATGAAAGATTTAATATTTATAAAATTATAATAAATTCTATTCTATTCAAAAGTGAGTCATATAACCTATCAAATTTTATAAGCAGAAGCTAACTGTAAAATACACTGAAGTAAAATAGACTTAAAATCCCAATTATTTATTTTAGTGAATTTAATATTATTCATGAAATATTTAAGAAAATGTTCTAATGATGATAAATTTACATTTAAAATAATTTGATATTTAATTTATTTTTATTCTCCTTATTTAATAATATATAAATAAAATTTAAATGAATATATTTGATTATAAACAAAAAATAGAAAATAATGCATGTGAACTCTTTTTATCTTCTAAGGTTCTTCCAAGTATATGTAGCATCTTGAGCTCTAAGTTATCTGTATTGATCCATCTTGGGTTGTTCTATGCTTAAATCTTGATTCAATTTTTAAATTTTTGCATCCATAGAATCAACGCACCTAAAATACTTAATCCCATTGATTTAGAAGCATGCACTTGATGATAGTCGCATCACACGTTCTAAATGGTGGACTGAAAAATCCAACAATACCTTCCATAGTCGTACTCCCGTGATCCGAGTGCAGTGTAATTGAAAAAAGTTATTTCGAAAAACGCAGGCCAAAAACGATATCCAAAAACTATGACGATGTTTTTAAAAACACCGTCGCACATTTAAGCTGCCCCAAACGGGCTCTTAATCAACATCGATCCTCTTTAAATTTGCTAGCCAAGTGCTACCAACCAACTATTATCCATGGAACATGCTTTGGAAAAATGCACCTTTTGATAGTCTCATTACACTTTCTAAATGGTAGGCTACAAAATCCAATTAGTCAATTCTACCTTTCATAGCCATACTTAGTCAATATTGCTCGTCTTCAAATTAGCCAGTCAAGTGTTATTAACAAAGTATTATCCACTTAACACTTAACAATTGCCAGAGGTTTAAAGCAAAAAGAAGAAATAATAAAACAATTTAGTGAAACTAATCTATTTATTACTTTTTTATTGTTAAGCTGGAGCCCGATCCACGCCTCTCGATCTCGCTTCCGCACCCCCGTCCGCGAAACATCGCGACCTCGCTCCCGCTCCTTTGTCGCGAAAGGTCGCGACTCATCTCGCTCCCGCTCGATCGCGGAATTGTTCCCGCCAACGCCCGTTCCTGCCCCCTGTTCGTGATAAAAGCTTCAGATGGCTCTCCTTGGGTTTAGCAGTCATAGTTTGAGTTCTTTTTCGGTTTCCTAGGGATAGAGGAAGGTTTTCTTGGGGCAAAGGAAGAGAAGTGCAAGCGGTAGTTCCTTGCGGCAGAAGGAAGAAGAAGGAAGAAGAAGAAGACTGTTCTCCCTATGCTTCTTCTTGGTGGCTTGTGGCAGAAGAGAATTTGGTTTATTTCTCTTGTAAGTTTGTCTTCTTCGGTGTTTCTCGGTGTATCTCGTCGTAGAGAGAGAAGAAGAAGAGCAACGAAGTGAGAGTGAGAGATTTCTCTTGTAAGTCGATATGATCGACTGGTGTAAAATCCTCAAGTAGTAAAATCATTTGCAACTCCGTTGATGTAGGCAATTTGTCGAACCGCGCATTTCTGTGTGTTCTTTTCTAATGTGAATGTTTTCTCGTTCTATTTTTTTCGCTTCGTCGATCGTTCTCCTGTTTGATTTATAGATATACCACATCAACTGGTATATTTAGACATCGCAACAACATTTATCGACTTTTTAGCGAAAAAATAAATAAATAGAACAATAGAAGAAATTCAAAAGTGAGCCTAAAGAATTTAAATACTTTAATATTTACGATATTTTTTTTTTATTTACATATATCAACTACAAATTAAAATGGTAGATTTTATAGATTAAAGGAATTGATGAAATTTATAAAAATAATTAACAGTATATAAACTTAATTATTTAATGAGATATGGTTGATGAGTGCATGTAATGCCAAACAAATATTTGCACGACACGTCACAAACTGTAGCATATATCATTATACTCTCATGCAATTCATTGAATAATGTTAGTGCACTCCAAATAAATTAAAACCTAAACTTTGATTACGTCAACAACCCTCAACAATTAAGAAGTAAAATTAAATTCAGCGCCTTATTTTCCTTATAATCCTCTTTGAGTCAAACTTACAACATCAAAGAACACTATCTTACATAAAGACTTTCACATTTCATATAATTACATTACATGCATAATATTTATATTTAAAAATTATATTTAATCAGAAAATCTTGTATGTAATAAATTATTTATATGAACACTTATATGAGTTTATATTATCACTATTAAAAGAGAAGTCTTCATATCAATTTTACACTATATTTTTTTGAGACAACAGTAGTTATTTGATGAAGCAAATGTGAAGATATTGTAGAAGAAATTATTTTTGAAAAAAAACTATAATAATCATTTTAAATTTATTTTATTTTCAAAAATATGACGATTACTTTCTGTCATCACAGCATTTACTCAGGTCAAGTTGTACGGCTTCCTACCACACTTTTTTAAAAAGCAAGTAAGACATAATTTTGACATACACCTGAAAGTGCTAAGCAGCACTACACCACTGCCCCAAACACAGCCTTAAAGGTATTCGAGGTTGCAGTTGTTGCAGTAGTTAAAATCACTAAATTATGAATAAAAATATTAAAAAAAAGTGAAAATAAACAATCACAAGATAATAATATATGCAAATTGTGTTGGAGTTATAGTGGAAATTAAAGAAAAAAAAATGAATTAAATAACTTAATTTTTTTCCTCCCAAATCATTTTCCATGAGAGAGAGTTTTTCAACTCAGAGGACAAATTAGAGAAGTAAAATAGGTTTGTTTCAATTCAAGAAGTCTCCATAAAAAAATCAAGGAAAGATGAAATGTCAAAACCGTAGTTAGATTTGAGGATGATTAAGGAGTGTGGGTAGGGGTGCAATATATTGCCACTGCTTGATAGCTAAAATAAAATTTTAAAAATAATAAAAGTTGGGTTTGATTTAATATAAAATAATTTTTTTTAAAAAAATAAAAGTAAGGCTTAGGGGTTGGATATGTAAACATATGAGAATTGGATGGTATGTATGAAAATGCCCAAAGAAAAAAAATAAATAAATAACCAAAACAAAAGAGTAGAAATCTGACAGCAAGAGCTACTTATTGAATAATATGTTGATAAACTGATTAAAAATAATCTGCTGATAAGCTAGGTGTGGTAGCTATTACAAATTTTTATTTTTTTTTGAAAAGTCAGACTACAGCCAGAAAGCTGTCACCACACATAGATAAGTACGGTGTAAAAACATTTTCAGCGTTTTGAAAACACATATGATGCCAAAATGCAGTTTACCCAAACATGTCAGGTGCGTTTTCAAAACGTCACCACACCAAATAAGCTACCCCAAATAGTTAGTTAAGGAGAAGAACAATGGCAAAGGGAGAAAACATCTATTCAATTAGGATATAGAATGCCGAAGAAACAAACAAAATGGAAGGTTGTTTATTAATGGAGTACTGAAAGTCGTCCAATAATGAAAAAAAAAATTTCTTTATGATTGTAGTCCCAGAAGAAAAAAAATATAATCTTTTCAAGTTAAGTTTTTTGAAGAAAAAAACTAGTCAAATTAATTTCAAAAATAGCTTATAATTTATTTTGACAATATTAAAACAAAAAATGCTTAGTGGTGTTATAAACATTTAAAAAATTAAGATCATATCCATAAATTTAAAGGCAATATACCGTCAAGTACCTTATAACTGAGCCCAAAAATAGCACAACTTGAATAATAATTTTTAAGGTGAAACTGTGATGACATAACAAAACAAATCAAAACTCAAAGCGATTAAAATTTCTAAAAATTTAGAAGTAAGCATGTTTCCAATCAAAGTAGCACACATTCGAGTACAGACTAAACTTTGTTACTCTATCCATTCACCTTGCAGTGACTTTGAAGTTTCATTTCAAAGAATATATTTTCAGGTATAATATTAGGTAAGTGTGTATTTCAGTTCTTGAAGCTAAAGTAGCAACTAATATAGTCTCTTGATAATGAAGTGGTAGTGATAATCTAAACTATGGTGAAGGATTTAAACTAAAGAAATCTCAAAATGAAAAAAACTGCCCCCTAAAGAATATTGTTAAATAATCATATATATTAGATGTTAAATCCTGATATGTCCGTGAATTCCTTAAGTGAAAAGAATGAGCTAAAGAGAGGGTAAAAGGCGGGGATCCAATGTTCATTAGAGATGAATGGTCTCCTACGGTTGATTGATCATCTTTTGTTATATGGATCTTGCCTTATTTATTAATGGGTTTTCTCATATAATATAAATAATCAATCATTATGAATAGATCTTTAAAGATCTTTGACTTATCCATTTCTGTCTTCTTCTCATGTTGACATATAATTAATATTATCTCTTGAGTGTTATCCTTTGATAGCACCATATTTTTCCTTCCATTTCCTCTTGTACTCATGAGGTCCTTCTTTGACTCTGAAGATGATCCATCACCAGATCAGATTGCACTTGAAGTTGGATCTTCAATGGTAACGTTAATCCAAATATCGCAAAACAAATCAGGTCACTTTATGAGGCGGACTACTTTAGCTTGATGTATAAGGGGAAAATATTCATCTGATGGCCTATACTCAGTAACTCGGTAGTTTTTTCACTTGGCAGCTCATACTAGACAACTCTTCAATCTAGGCTTGGATAGTTGAGCATATGAACTCGGGAGGTCTGCCTTATACAACATCCATACCTTGTTCATGAGTTCGGTATGGCCGCAATTTGGCCATGAGATAGAAACATAAGAAGACATGAAAAATAAAGATTTGTTAGTGAACGACCTGTCAATAAATTAGAATCTATCTACGCATGAATGCTCTCCATACGTAAAACATTTGTTTTTGTGACACCAACTATATCTAATGCGAATAGAAGTTTTAAAAAAATTTATTAGAATTGATGCAAGCAAAACCTGATTCCCATTTTAAAGGTGTTTTGTCCAAATAAGACATTTGTGGATCTCATTTGTGCAGTCCAAGCAACTATTAAAGCGAAATACTCTCAATTCCATCCGAGAGTTCTTCTCAAGATTGACAGTTGGACAACACTACATTAGTAATGAAGTAGTTAGTTCACACTTATTATAATACATATTAGATTTGTCTTCAGCTTATTAACAGACCAAATAAAAACAATTCATCTCTCTTTTACTATATTTCAGCTGGTCAGTATAATGACAATATACCATTACATTTTTTTTTAAAATATTGCAAAAAAACACAAGCCATCAACAACCGTGAAAAGGACCACCATTCACCACTGTGTAAAATTGAAGAAAAATAATTGACTTTTCGTATTCTTTTCATGACTAAAACCCTACAATTTACATGTAAATTTCACATTTTTATGTTCGCATATTCTCAGAACGGCATAATGTGGGTGGTCTTCGTGTCGTAGCCCGCGAGACAGCTCTTCGCATTCACCCGGAAAACCTTCAGCAGGTCTCCCGACATATGCCTCACCGCCGGCGAGCAATCGCTCTGCATCAATAGCAAAATCTTTGTTACGCCGCCGTTCGCAGACATGACCGCATCCACGGCCCGCTGATCGCGAAAGAGATGGCAGACGCTCCACAGAACCATCACTGCCGCCTCGGTACCCTTTCTCCCCACCTTCATCATCCTCCCCAGAATCGCCTCTACGAACTCTTCCGCCGACTCGCAAATGGTCGATCTTCCCTCCGGTAGCCCTGAAGCAACCTCCAGAAGCTTTAACGCCTTCTCCGCAGCAGTCGCTGGGGCCGTCGATGCATCCGCCATTAAAATATTCTTTGCCGCCGTGACGACCCCTTTCTTCACCATCAGCACCCTCGCGCGCCGGACGCCGGAGATTGTCACCAAGCACGCGAGACCAACCTCGATCGCGGATCTGTCCATCTTCTCCTTCCCGAGCCCTTCTTCCGTGGATCCGATTAATCTGATCAGCTCCGGGATGAGAGCCGGTTTCTCCGAGATGGGAACCCTAGAGTCCGGCTCCGAAGTTAGGATGGAATCCAAAACCCGAGCAGCTTNCCCCTTCTTCCGTGGATCCGATTAATCTGATCAGCTCCGGGATGAGATCCGGTTTCTCCGAGATGGGAACCCTAGAGTCCGGCTCCGAAGTTAGGATGGAATCCAAAACCCGAGCAGCTTCGATTCTTAAATCGGGGTTTTTTCCCTCTTTCAGCAGGAAAAGCAGGCTGGAAACGGATGAATCAAGATTGGAGACGAGGGAAGAAATCACGAGCTTCTTATTGCTTTCCTCGATGAACNGAATCGGGGTTTTTTCCCTCTTTCAGCAGGAAAAGCAGACTGGAAACGGATGAATCAAGATTGGAGACGAGGGAAGAAATCACGAGCTTCTTATTGCTTTCCTCGATGAACTCGGATGTCAGGATTAGGGCTAGAACCCGGAAAGCAGCTTCCAGGATTTCGATCTGGGAGCCATTTTTGCAAACCACGGCGCTAAGTGTGGTCGCACAGCTACCAGATCCGATAAGGCGGTTCTTGTCGAAATCGTCATTGTCGGCATCGAGGAGAAAATCGGCAAGCCGGCTAAGGCACGGTGCAGGATTTACAGATGAGCTGAGATCGCGGAGAATATCGGCCGCTGGATGGCGGTGAACAAAGGTGGCTGTATCGGTGGCAACGGAAGCCGACCAGAAATTAATCAGGCTCTGGAGAGTGAGGTTAGGGACGAGATCGGTGGAGAGAAGAGGCTGCATGGTAGCGGGGCAGGTATTATTGCCGGAATCAAGCCATCGCCGGATGGAGGAACGGTCGTAGGTGATACCGGTGCAGAGGCTCACCGGTGATTTCATCACATCGAGCGAGATTGGGCATCTGAAGAAGCTCGGAACCTTAACCCCGATGTTCTGTAGCTGAACAATCTCCTCCTTTCTGCCCATCTTCTTCTTCGTTCGACGCAGCGTTATTGTTCATGCGTTGGGCTTGAGAAAGGGAAATAGGTTGCTGGGAGGATGGGGGGGTTTATTGAAGAGGAGGGGAGTCAAAGCAGCGGGGCGGGTGGGGTGACGTGTGAAGAAGGCTGTCTTGTTTTTCTACACTGCTGCAGTTGGTGCGGGGAATAGAACCGGGGAGTTTGTCCACGTGGCGAAGAGTGGATGGGTGGTGGAATTGTGTGTTGTATTGGTGCGGTGCGAAATTGCTTCCATTTGTAGCGGGTTTGGCCATCGCTTTCTCTTTATTGNGTTCGACGCAGCGTTATTGTTCATGCGTTGGGCTTGAGAAAGGGAAATGGGTTGCTGGGAGGATGGGGGTGTTTATTGAAGAGGAGAGGAGTCAAAGGAGCGGGGCGGGTGGGATGACGTGTGAAGAAGGCTGTCTTGTTTTTCTACACTGCTGCATTTGGTGCGGGGGGGAGTTTTGTCCACGTGGCGAAGAGTGGATGTGTGGTGGAAGTGTGTGTTGTATTGGTGCGGTGCGAAATTGCTTCCATTTGTAGCGGGTTTGGCCATCGCTTTCTCTTTATTGTAAACAGAAACCTTCCAATTTTTCATATTAAATGAGTCTTTGGTCAAAGTTGGATGTGCGGTGAGGGATCACCATTGATTTTTGTTTTTGGGCGGGGCGACCAAACTTTCGTCTACAATGTTGTGAGAAGTGATATCATTATCTAAACAATAATCCTATTTTGTCACGAATTATTGTTGCTTTAAAAAACTCGAATGATTTAAACACTGTCACAAGGCAATGACATGAACAAAATATCATGTAAATTGTAAGATATCGACATGTTGGGTATTATTTTTATAGATTTATAGTACATCTAAACACTCCAAAGAATAACTCACAAATCGGATTAAAGTGAACTTGTTCGACATATTAGAGGTGCACCGGCCAGCCCAGCCTGAGGCTGACTCATTTGTCGAGCTCAAAGTGCGTTGGCTGGAGGTGAGCTCAAAAGATGAAATCAAGAGATGAGATCATGGAGAATTGGTCAGATTGAAAATGAGCTAACCGGATTGGCCAAACTCTAACGTCAGAGTCCAAGAATTAGTTGAAACTTTCGCAGGGGGGAACAAGTGGTCTCTCCCCAACAAGGCAACCAGAGAAATAAGTTCTAAAGCAAGCAATATCTCTTAAAACTTTATAGTGAGTAACTTATGATTTTAATTTTGTAAATCCAAGTAACTTAATACTTAACTTGGCTTCAGACCTCAAACCCCAATTCAAGCATATTAGTGGATTGCGGGAAGAACCAATGTTGATACAATGCTGCGCATTGTAGTTTAAATTATCGTGCTTGAGTTTTTTAAGAAGAAATTTTAGGATTTCTTTTTCTAGATTAACATTTCTCTCTCCTCTTTTTTCTTTGCAATGCATTCACATTAATTCACGGTTTTAAATATAAATACACACACTTGTCATAATAAATGTGAAATATATATAATTTTATTTTTTTTTCTCAACAATATTGAACAAAAAATGTATAATCATAAGAAAAAGTAGTAGCATATCGGCAATTCCCTGATAAGATTAGTAAAAGATTTGAAAAATTTTTACAGAAAATTTTCTTTCTAATTATTATAATAAAAATAAAATTCAACCCTCGCTCTCTTTTGCGCTCTCCTAAAAACTAACCCTAACATCTCTCAACTCTGAGAGTAGCTCCAACTCCATCTCAATATGACAAGCCTTACCCTCTTAAGAAAAAATATTGTTAGGATTCATTGCTCTTGGCATCCCTTATAACATCACACTCAATGATTGATGAAAGAGGATGCTATGAAGTTGAAAGTTGAAGTGAGTTTTTTTTTTTTTTCTTGGTGCATGAAAGTAGGGATGTAAAAAAAGCAATTGAGGTGGTTTGAGTGAAGGGAAGTTTGGGAAAACTTCTTGTCAATATTGTTCTTGAGGTATAAATGAGTGACAGTGTTTCAGAGCTTCGGTAGATAATTCAAAGCTCAACAGTTGATTTATGAGACTTACAATGACAGTAAGTACTAAACTTTGATGACTTTAGCATATGAAGACATTGTTGAAATATAAGCAGGGGAATTTATGTTCATAATAAGGAAGTCTCGAATTTATATAAAAGAGAAAGCATAGCATATAAAATTGTCCTTCTAATTATGGAGTAATGGCCGTGTCCCTCGACACTGCCTGATAAGAATAAATTCATATAATATTTTTATTGTATATATCTACAAAATTAACATTTTTCATAAAAGAAAATGTTTTAATAAGCCCACAGCTTGTTTATGCAACTTACACATAACCATCTAATTAAAGAAACTTATGAAATCAAAGTCTCTTAACTTAATTAAAATATACTTGAGGAGTTACGCTAGCTCCATCTAAAATAAGCATATGGAGTCACACTGTCCATCTAATTAAATAGAAAAAAATTGAGTCATAATTGCTTCATTTAAACTAAGCGTATGAAGTCACACTTGCTCCGTTTAAATAAAATAAATTAATAAATCATAATTGTTCCATCAAAGACAAGCTTATTGAGTCATAATTTCCCAATAAGCATATGGAGTACACACACATTCACACACAAATACACACACTCATGCGCACATATACATGCAAGCAAACATTAACTATTAATAGCAAATATAATTGTAAGAAGATTAATAGTTGATGTTTATTTAATAGTGAATGAAATCAACCAAAATGACTTTTATTGCTACATATTATCATTTTAAACAATCTCCTAATATATATATATATATATATATAATCATCTTACATACAAAGTTGAAATTTAAATGAGTGATAGAATAAAATTTTATGTACAAAGAGAACTGTATATATGTTTGCATTTGTGTAATTTAATACTTATACACTCTATTCCTTCATAAATATACAAAATAGATAAAGCATGCGATCATGGTGTTGAAGATAATGAAGAAAATTAAGCATAATGTCTAACATAGTCTACAATAGAAAAATATCCTTATATTGATTTACTAGCTTCAATTTGACTGTTAGTAGAACTGATAATTAGATACACTTCAAAATAATAGATAAATTGTTGTGAGAGAAAAGAATTACAAAATAGAACAATAAAGAGAAAATGAAGCTGTATAACCTTCCCATGACATAAACAACATATGTTAGACAAGGTTATCATCACTTAGTAAATATGTTACATGTTGACATCTAGTAGTGTCAGTACACCTTTGATAATACCAAATAATACTTATGAAATAAAGAAGCTATGGACACATAGAGCTAAGGTTTAGGAAAAATTAGATTACGATTTTCACATACCTTTTTATTGGTTGCTTCGGACCAAAGATTAATAAACTGATCTTGGCAATAAACATTCACAATATTAAGTTGGATCCAGTTTTTTTTTAAGATAGGTGCCTCTTCACACTTAATTAATTACATTTATATTATCATGTACTCAATGACACATTTATATGACTGTGAATTCACGAGTAAATTCATTTATTATAAGGTTGCATGTTGGGTTGCTAAAATAGTTTTGGGCTGAAGCTGTTAACACTATAGTTTATCTGATAAATTGTAGTCCATCAGCGCCTTTGAAGGAAGGCTTACCTAAAGAAGTCTGGAGGGACGAAAATGTATGTCTATCTCATTTAAGAGTATTTGAGTGTTCTGCATATGTGCATGTAGATGCATTGTATAATTTAAAGTACACCTTCATTGGATATGACTCATTTGAATTTGGGTATAATTTCTTGGATTATCATAATTAAAAATTCTTTAAAAGCAGGAATTTTGCTTTGAACGAAATGGAGATGTACAAACATACGGTCAGAACTTAGGATATTTTGTCAGTTACTTCTGAAGAATCCAGATATGTGGAGTTAGATGATTAGAAACATGAAGAAAGAAGTTTTGCTCAATTAGAAGGAGCATTGGAAGTTCTTCAATCAATTGCTACAGAATTCTGAAGATCCATCAAAGTAAAACAAGGTATTCTCTTTTCTTTATACTATTTGTTCATAATTGATAGAGGTGAACCAGTGTGCTTTAAGGAGGTCACTCCAGTTAAAGTTTCAAGGGAGTGGGAGCTTGTCATGATGAAGAAATGAAATCTTTGGAGTCAAACTAGATTTGGGATTTGACAGTACTGTCAAATAACAAAAGAGAACTGCACAACAAGTGGGTCTACAGGCTGAAAGAGAAGTCAGATGGTAGCAAGTGCAACAAGGCAAGGCTTGTTGTGAAGAGCTTCTAGCAGAGAGGAGTGGATTATTCTGAAAACTTCTTCTCATTGGTGAAGATGACTACTTTTAGGGTTGTGCTGATTCTGGTAACAATGAAAGATCTAAATTTAGAGCAGATGAATATAAAAATAGCTATTTTTAAATGGAGACCTGTAGGATGAACTGTACATGGTGCAACCACAAGGTTATAGGTTCCAGACAAAGAAGGTTTGGTTTGTAAACTAAAAAATGAGTCTCTATGACTTGAAGCAGTCCCAAGCCAGTGGTACAAGAGGTTTGAGAGGTTCATGTCAAACGATGGGTACATGAAGTACCAGGCAGGCCACTGATGCTACATTAAACACTTTAGTAACTATTATATTTTGTATCTTTTTTATGTGAATAACCTGTTGATTATAGGGGCAGATATGGAGAAAATCAGAGAGTTGAAGAAACAATAATCAACTGAGTTCAAGATGAAGGATTATGGTCCAATCAAGAAGACCCTTGAGATGAGAATCAAGAGGGAAAGGAGTGCAGGAAAATTGAAGTTGTCTTCGACAAAGTATGTTGAGAAGTTCCTACAGAAGCTTAACATAAGTGAGGCTAAATCAGTTAGCACTCCCTTAGATAGTCACTTCGAACTATCTAAAGAGCTATCACCTAACTCTAAAGTAGACCAAGCACAGATGTAGAGAACTTCGTATGCTTCAACCGTTGAAATTTTGATGTTTGTGATAGCTTGTATTATGTTATATATTACATATGCAGTGAGAGTGGTGAGCAGGTACATGGGCAATCCAACCAGACATCATTTGGGGCTTGTAAAGTGGATTCTTAAGTATCTGAGGGGATCGATCAATAAGACACTTTGTTATGAAAGTGTAGGGATCAATCTATAGGGTTTTGTAGAATCAGATTGGTAGGAGATGTGGACAATATCAGAAGTACAATGGGATATATTTTCATATTGGGAAACACAGCAGTGAGTTGGATTTCTAGGTTGCAGAAGATTGTTTCACTTTCAACTACAGAGGCTGCATATGTTGTTATCATTGCTGCAAGAAATGAGATTATTTGGCTACATAGTTTCACGATAGAATTGGGCAAAGAGCAAGGAATTGGAAAACTCTGCAGTGACATTACAAGTGTGATTCATCTTGCTAAGAACACTACTTTTCATGCTAGGACGAAACATATCTAGCTTTGATATCATTTCATTTGATATCTTTTAAAAGATGGGTATTTATTTTTGGTAAAGATGCATACAACTGAGAATCCTGCGGATATGTTAACGAAGGTGGTGACTATCAAAAAACTGAAACTATGCTTGGCTTTAGTTGGGCTTCGTTAAAGTTGAGACCAGCGATGAGCCATACCATGGTATGTGAATATGAAGACAATTCATATTTAGGTGTTTTTAAAGAGGATTAGTGTAAGGTGCAACCGTCTCCAAGAGAGAGATATTGTTGGGTTGTGTGAAGCTGATGCAATAGATAGATCACCCGGCGCATATACACCATGTTATGGGCACATATGTGCCCATACTTGGGCGTGCTCTAGAGGTGTCGACGCCTATGCGTCGTCCATGGGCCCTTATTGATCCCATATAAGTGCAGGCAAATTTTGTTGGCGCCTAAACACCAACTATTAGCCACCTAAGTGCCAACTATTGGCCGCCTACACGCCAATTATTGGTTGCTTTTGCGTCAAATATATACTCAATTTTAAAAGAGCTTGGCGCTGAGGCGCCAAGTTTGAAATGTATATTTAGAATGTATCTCATATATTATGTTTAACTGATAATTTATAAATTATTGACAGACTAGATAGAGAATTAATATGCACGTAAGAAATGAAAAAAAAAAAAACTTTATGCAGCTAATATAGAAGTTATCACTTGACTTCTAGTACATAATCTATTGATATTTACTCAAATCATTCTCTAAAGCTATAAGTGTTAAACTCATTACAAATTATTAATTATTAATCCATTAGAACTACTGCCGGCTAATCCATTGGTATATACCAAAAGATTTTTAGTGGCCTGCTTATTTGATAAGTGCTAGTGGCCTGATCCATCAAAAAGCCATGTCTAGTATATTTAGGTTCAACGTCAAGACCTTTTTATACATAATGTTTTGGGAGCCACTTTTCCTTAAAAATTTGATACAAAGCACATTTTTGCTGGACAATGTTTATTTGAGACAGAACTTTTCTTAAAGGTGTATTTCATATCCTGATACAAGTTCTTTAAAGTGTTGTCCTTTAAACTTGTTCCTCATGCGCCTTAAATATGCATTTTTAGTTTTAAGCTGAGGCTTCATTTGAGAAGATGCAAAACCTCTGTTGTGCTCTAATGAATGACAGCGCTTGCGAAAGTTTTTCATTTGGTGAAGCAGAGCCTACAAGAACGATAATTTTTCGCCGTTTTGGACAGCGGAAGATCTTCTCTGTTCCGCCAAGAACTTCACTGAATGACGAAACTGTTCAAACAAAACCTTCACATGCTTAGTTGTCATTAATATGTCATAAGCATGTTTAGTGACAACCATCACATTAAGATTTCAAATCTACTCGTGAGCTGATTCACTCATTGCTAAATAGATGATAAGATTCAATTTCACATAGCTCAACTATTCAAATAAAACCAAAAATATAACTTAAAAATTAGAGATGTCTATCCATCTGTCAATGTGTGTATTGAGGTTTAAAAATTTAAGCTAGAATTCAAAGCCTTTCAAAAGGCAGCTGAATAATTACTAAAAATTGATTGAAAGTAAAACTAAAAATTTATAAGTGAATTGGGGTGCTCAAATTGTCCTTTGTAGGGGTGCAAATAAAGCCAAGTTTGAGCAAGCCCAAACTCAAGTCGTGTTTGGCTCATTAGAAGATACTCTTATTCGTCTTCAACTAGTTTATACATGGAGTAAAATCAAATACAAATTACTTAACGGCTCGAATATGAATTGCTGGGCCATTTTGATGATTCCAATCCCATGAAAGGGAGAATGGGGGCTCACCATGAATGATGGAAAAGAGGGAGAGTGGCCATGAATCCACTACAATGAATTGCGCACTGCACGCCATGTCGCAATAGTCTCGTTAAAGCAGCTGCAATGAAGAATGGAACCTTTTAGCGAGATTCGTGGGAGAAAGGAGTAGTACTCGTCCACATGGAGCCACCAATCCATCATAAGACTAAACAGTCCTGCATTGGCCCATTGCGAGATTCGGGGAAATAGGACCATTTTTTTCTACAGCACCTACCAATCCATCATAATGCTGCTGCCTGACTTCGCCACTGTGGACTCCACTTTTTTATTTTATTTTTTTGTGGCGAAATTTTAAAAATAGATGTTTTTAATAAATCTATTATTGAAAATAAATACTTAAAAATAAAATATTCTAAATAGATAAAATCCCCACGATTTTACCCTATCAACATGTAAAAATGATCATTGACATGATAATCTTTCTTAGTTGATCGAGTGTGAGGTTCGAGTCCAAGGATGATTTTTTTTTCGAAGGCAGAGTGTTTGTTTGATTATTCTTTTAAATTATTTAATTTAACAAATAAATTAAATTATATAAAATTTAATAAATCTTACAATCTCAATTTTTTTTTAAAAAAAAATCAATAAAAATAACATTATGCCTGAAAAATTATTAAATAACTAATTCCCTGGAGGAAGTCTTAAAAAATATACTAATTTAGGATCTTCGATGAATCAGAAAGAGATGACTCCTTGAAGGTTCCCTTAGTTAAAGGATTGATAGAGGAAGGAATAGGAGCTCTAGGGAAAGTACTATTGGAGGGGAGAAAAGAAGTCCCCTTGAGATCATCTTCCCTTATTTCGTACATCAGAGAGAGAGCCTATTAAATAATTAATATGGCACATCATTGTATTAAGTCGGCATCTTTTTTATATTATTTTAATGGAAGGATTGTGATGTTGATGCTATGTATTGTAAGCTAATATCTTATATCGTAGATACGACAATCATCGTTGATATCTAGGCAAAAGAGTTGGATACTCAATGTCGAGCATTGTCTTTAATAAGTGGTTAACAGATGCCCCCATTGATCATGATGACTTCCTCAAATTGATGTCATTTCACAGATGGGCTCGCTAGGTTGTCTTTTCAAGGAAGGTGAGGATGATTGGATCAATTATTTTGACAATTGAGCTCGATTTAAATACTTCGGTAGGTGGGCTTGATTTAAACACTTTGGTTGATATTCGATTCAACCACTTTTACATGTGAGCTTGAGTCACCCACTTCGACAGGTGGGCTCGATTCAACAACTTTGGTAAGTGGGCTTGATCCGACAACTTCAGTAGGTGAGCTCGATTCAACTACTTCAATAGGCGGGTCCGATCAGACCATTTTGTCAGGCGAGCTCGATTTAGCAATAGAATTTTTAGAGAAATTTCTCATATACCCATATTTGAGTATACAATTTTTATATTTGAATGCAAGTCTCGTGGCACGAGGAAATCCTCGCAACTACTATAAGGACCTCGATTCACATTCTACGAATATTTAATTTGACTTCAATTCATTTAAATTTTTCACTTTTCAAAAAATAAATCTTTCATTAAAATAAGAAAATTTCATACTAAACTAAAACAATTTATTGGTTGAGCGCCATCTTCTTGTGATGAACTTGTTATTTTCTATAAAATTTATGTAAATTTTGGCTCATATCCATTGAGTAATTCAAATCTAAGGAGAGAAATGGTAAAGTTTATCAGGAATAATGATAGGCCATATATTCTCTTAAATAGATTGAAAAAGAGGCTCGAGTGTTGGAATATCATGATGGTGAGAAATAATTAATTTTCATAAATTTGAGAAATATTTAAACATAGGAAATAAAGTGATTACAAATCTTTAAAATAGTAAAATATGATAAATCTAATATTACATATGGATTCAGTTTTATAATTATTCATACTCACTCTCATTCTCTTCACAAAATCGTAAATTGAAGTTACCATAAAATCATCAATGACTATCATAAAGTCATAAATGGAGATTATCATTATATGTAGAATGTAAGCTACAACAAAAGTATAAAGTGAAAGTCACAAAAATCATTGATAGTGATTGATCATGTTGTATTGTGAACAATTTGTAATATAACAATGTAATTAGTTTATGTGGATTTATTTGACTTAGGGTCTGTTTGGGGCAGCTGTATCTTATTGAATAATTTGTTGATAAGTTGATTAAAAAGAATCTGCTGATAAGCTAGGTGTGTTAACTATTACAAATTTTTATTTTTTTTGGAAAAGTCGGACCGCGGTCAGAAAGCTGTCACCGCAACTAGAAAAGTGCGGTGTGAAAACGCTGTTTTGAAAACACATAAGCTGTCAAAACGCAATTTACCCAAATAGATCTGATGCGTTTTCAAAACGCCACCGCACCAAATAAGCTGGCACAAACGGATCCTTAATTACAAGCTGAAACTTGCTTGAATTCAAATAATATTATGTTATGGGTGTAAAAAATTGACTCGACACAACTCGAACTCGACTCAAAAAATCCAGGCTAGCCCGAATATTTTTCGAGTCGGGTTTGGGACAGAGAATTCGATCCATTTATTATACGGTTTGGGCACGGGTTGACCCGATTCAGGTCAGGTATTTTTCAGGTTGAACCTGAGCTCGACACGCTGGCTCGGCGTGCTATTGAAATCATGACATTAAATGGTCATTCTGCATGTAAATTTATAAATCTTAGAGTTCTTCGGTGTGTTGTGATATGAAAAGGTTTACACCTAAGAGTCTTTTTGAGGCAGCTTATAAGTGCGGGCGGCGTTTTCAAAACGCTGTCGTACCGTTTGGTTCACGCGTTTCACCAGCTTTTCCGAAACTGCGTTTGAGTTTTTACACTAAACGCAGACCGCGGGTCGACCACTGCGGCCGGCCCGCGGGGCCAAGTTTCAGGATAAGCAACTTATCCTGAAACGCACAAGCTGCCCCAAAAAGACCTTAAAATTAAGCAATGAAATTTTATGATCTAATTAGCGCAAACAATTTTGCTTGCAGTTCAAAAAAACCTTCAAATATAGTTAATATTTTATTTATTTTGTAGTTATTTATTATATTTAATATTTTATTCGATATTACTTCAATAATAAACACTCAATAATACAAAATAATATGACTTTTAATGGGTGCAGCATCACACCTAACCATTAATGTAGCTCTCCCGTCAAACTTGGAGAAATTTTTTAAATAGATGTTATTAAAATTCAAAATAGAAATTAGAAATATATTCCGGGCCACGAATCTCGCACGACGCATAAAGATAATGACAAATTAATTATAGTAATTTAAATAAATTTCTCTTTGTACCTAACACCGTTTCACCATCTTCCGTTAGGAATCTCAATTATGACGTCATTTTATTTTCGAAAATTATTTCCATAAATTGAATTTTCCCGGGCGTTTGGGTTTAGTAAATTTACATACAGACAATGCTTATGTATTTATATATCCATTAAATTTGATTTTAAAATTTATTACGTTTTAGTATTAAAATAACGTAAGAAAATGATATATTTCAATTTTTAAAATTAGAGAGTGATATTTCTATGTGATGTCAAAAATTTATATGCTCCAAAATTAATGTAAATTCATTCAAACAAATTGAAACAAATATAGCTTCATTTGTCAGTCAAGTTGCATCGGACATGTGAACGCTTGAATGGTCTTCATCAAATTATTCCTAAAAGAATTATTTATTATTGTTCTTCTTAAAAAAGTACATCCGCTTCTTGGGATCGAAGAACTTCGGGAATAAGAAAATTGCAAGTCACCTATCCCATCTGTCTACACTTCAATTGATCGACAGTTTCCTTATCAAGTTTAGGAGAGTTTAATGCGTACAGCCCCATATTATAGTTATATGACAGTAAGACTATTATCATACAGTCGTGATGTGATCGGAGAGTTTCACAAGTAATAATTAGACCAAATTTAGCGGGAAAAAAATTTATAAAAGAGCTAACAAATTCTTTTTTGTAGCACAAGACTTAAAATATATTTTAATTATTTATTTCGAATTGTATTATAATAATAACAAAAAGTAAATTTATTTTGAGTTTTTTGACATACGAAAGACCTCAAACTGTACAATTTACATATGAAATCCTCCAAAAATTTAATTTAGGACTTGGCAAGGGGAAGAAGAAAAGACAAAAATTTTACAGACCGCAACCTCGGCCTTGCTCACTCACTCGTCCTCTCGACACCGCAACGCTGTAAGGCATGAGCTAGCGAAAGGAGAAAACAGAGAGCGAGAAGGACACCATTCAAAAGGAAAGCAAGAAAAGGCGGGAGCGGCT
>JXCR01119072.1:0-16722 GCA_002079205.1 Phalaenopsis hybrid cultivar
GATTGGGCAGAAGAGAGAGGCATAACGACAATATTTTTCATGAGCAACTTTCTCAGCAAAGGGTAGAATAGCTCTGCATCCGAAATTGGCATATTTGCATGGGCTCTTAATGGATTCGATGACTTTCTCTAGCGCGATACACCGCCGGCGACCGAGAGGTTGGGAACACACATGGCATCTATTTTTGAGTTTGGGGCAGCAATGGGAGCAAACAATATGTCCGTTTCTGCACTGAGAAATCAAGTAAAATAACTTATTAGATCATGAGACTAAAATCTTGCATGAATGACAATTTCGAGCTTACTCGAAGGACAAATGTAGGACAAATGTGCTTAAAAGTGCTTAAAACTTCGAGCTTACTCGAAGTGAAAAAAAAAAGTGAGAAAGATCAAAAGACAGAAGCACCAATAGTTTTCAAAGTGCTTAAAACTTCGAGCTTACTCGAAGGACAAATGTAGGATACCACAATGGCTTGTGTCAATCAGATGAAGCAAGCAGTTCGTGTGGCAGCGACGGAATGGAAGATTCATAGAGAAAAGAGCAAAGAAAGCGAAGGTCTTCCAAATCCAGTACAGAGAAAGAAAGGTTGGAGGTAGTCTGACCTGATGAATGCGCGGAGTCAGGGGGTTGAAGCAGATAGGGCAGTCGAGAACATCTGGATCAACGCTAAATCCAAATTGTTTAGTGATATTATTACGTCTGCCCACTCCCGTCTCCTCCACCTCCTCCACCTCCTCGACATCCTCCAGTTCGTCACCGATCTCAACGGGCTCCTCTTCCTCCTCCGGTTCTGAACTCTCCCCTTTGACCCGACCACATGCACTCTTCCTCATATCCTGTTTTTCCTCGCAGCTGCCATTCTTCCTTTTGCCACCGCTCGTGCCCTTCTCCAAAACCATCGTCTCCTCCGAATCATAAATTCCTTCACAATTTTCTTCCGTCGACAGAAATTTATAGAGAGGCGGTGCGAGTCGGGCAGTCGGGGAGACGAAGCGTTGCATGTACAGTGACAGGCTTCATGATACAAAATTACATCAGTATCCGTGATACAACTTATGACGGGGAAAAATTTGCTGGCCGTTTTAGCAATTTATACAACTTAATAAATTTTGTGCTTTTATTTTTATATATTTCTAAGTTATAAATAAATTATAAGAAAGTTACAGAGGTATAACACAAATATAACCCTCAATATCCTTTCGATATTAATACATAAATTTAATTATAAACTTTTGAAATTGAGGCCGAATAAAAAATTTATCTAGATAAATATTGGATGATAAAAACATTACGACGCACCATCAAAAGCTAAATGCTTCCTTTCAGAAGGTCTCATACTATGGTCTTTACTTTGAAATTAAGGTTTTTACCTATTTCATATTATAATAATTATAAATATAACACTTATGATTATATTTTAATAATTAAATTCATTTTTTTATTCATATATAAAATATCTTGTGCGTAAAATAAAATTTTAAATATGAGATAGATAATTCTATAAAAAATGGGTCAAGTACTAATAATTTGATATGATGCATGCTAAGGGTATTGAGGAGACACTTTAGGAAGCTGCTCCGAGTTCCCCAAAAAGGGGGACGTTCAAGCAAACCTTTGGTTTGATAGTGTTGAAAGATCTCAAAAATATTAATAATTATATTTCATATTTGTTATAACTTTATATTTAAAGGGTTATAAATTATATTGGTGATCTTGAGAATCTCTATTTATTTCTCTCCTTAATTAGAGAGATTAGTCATATCTTATATTTTGTTATTATTCATTTCATTTTCTATTGTATTCTGTCTTTATTGCTTTTCATATCAGTAAGTCTTGTAATTTGTATTTATACCCCTCTTTGCATAAATAAAATCATGCATTCTGAAGTATTTTGTATTATTCTAAAATTCAACATTGTATCAAAGCCTAGTTTCCTACTCTAACCACCAGCCCTCCTGTGAGAATTGTCCGACTCCCTTCCGGCACAGAGAATGTGCAGGAAGGGAGGGAAACAACAAACTCTTCTCGATCGAGAGAGGCGAATGTGGAGGAAAGTGGGATTCCGGCGACACTAACTCTATCTTCCAATTCGACGTCAACTCGACGACTCCACAGGGGAGATCTGTTCGGACCCCCAATCTCAGCTTCGATCATTTGTATCCTCCGAGGGCCCTCTTGGAAGCTCTCAATCTCTCTACCCCCTTTCACTCATGCCGGCTCTCCTCTCTGCAGAGAGAATCAAAGGAGCGTCTTCAAACTTCTCCTACGACGATCGGTCAGTGATCTGTCCGAAACCGCGGCAGATTTTTTCGTCGGAGATTGCTTTGGAGCCGAAATCTGCCAACCATATCCTGCATGCCTTTTTTTTCAAAGCCATCAGATCCAAGTCTGCTCTTCTTCTCCGGCTCGCCGCTGGCTAGATTCAATAACCCGATGGTCCATAACGCCCGATTCGGCGAAAGTACTCCGATCCCGATTGTTATAGAGGGGAATAACGATTTTTTTCTCCAAATACTGCTCTACGACGATTTCACAGAGACTTGCTGCGAGCGCATCAACGACATCTACGCCGCAGCAAGGCAAGAAGCAAAAGACGCCGCCTCTCCTTGACAAATCCGATGATTCCACGGCCATACTCCATGGATGCTCACACCCGAGCCCAGGACCTCGCATCTTCCATCCTCTCATCGATTTTGAGCGATATACACACCAGTATTGCGGCTTGTTCAGACTCGAGAATCGAAACCCTTCTCCATGTCCGCATATCTACACCGGCGGTCGAAGCCCCATGCCGAACCCGGGCCATCCGGGAGGCGGCCGATTTGAACCTAGCAATACCAGGGCGGGGCCAGAGTCGATGGAGTCGTGTNATAATAGTAATTGGTATTTGTACATAAAACATGTGTACGCATGAATCTCTAGAAAATATAATGAGTCTCAATGACATATCAAATGACATTGTATTGAGATAGTAAGAAGACAGAAACAACAACCTAACTAAACGGAAGTATATCTGAATGAAAGATAGAAGGAACTCAATGCAAGAGGTAGTTGTTCACGACCCAGTCTCCAAGCCGATTTCGAAGCTTATCTTAAAATGGCCAAACTGCCCCTCGCGAAACCCTCTAAGAAGGCTCTTTGTCCAAGAAGGATTGCCCATCAGATTATGGTGGTACAACCTGTGCCTGATGATCCAGATTATCCTAACGAAGGGAGTGTCTCATCTCAAAACTTTCCCTCGAAATGGTCAACTGATGACTTTTCAGCCTATTGAAGGGTGCCCCGATTCAAGCGGTTATGAGCACGAAGAGGTGTCAAAATTGATTATGAATATGAAAATATGTCAAAATTAGTTATGAATACGAAAATGTGTCAAAGTAACTTTTAGCTCTCTTATTAAAACATCTGCAAACATGTAATTGCACACTCGGTACATTCTAATTCTATAAATAGGAGGTCATTTCTACAATGAAAAAAGTCGTTGATTCGTCATTGACTCAGAGGATATATCTGAATTCAAAAATATCAAAGACATTGAAAATAGATGAGGTGGATATATAAGGTGGCAGACAAATATTATATGCATTGTCGTTGATAAGTCATACAACTTGGGAAGGTCCAAGCTACCATGGACTTAGATTTGAGTATGTGCTTGGAGCAAATCCTTCTTTTCAAAGATGAATTATCATTAGATCACCATGCTAAAATATATTGTATCACCGATGTGTATTTTCTTGATGTTTGTTTTGGACATTGAAAGGATTTAGTTTGGCCCGTACCTCATCTGGAAATTTCATATGATCATGAGCTATTTATGAAGCAATTTTATTTAGCATTTATGTAGGATGGTAAAGTCTATAGTATGATTGGATTGTTTGGAGTAAACGATATGAAAAGGTGACATGCCACTAGAATGATTAATGATCAAATTATATGCAAACTCTGCATGAACCAATAAACACTCTCATTACTTTAAATGTTCCTTTATGTGACACCTTAAATATTATCGAGCATTGTGAATAGCTTAGTTTATATTTTATTATGGATTTGTTGAGAAACAAAATAGGAATAAATTCTATCATGGTATTAGTGGACATTTTCCAAAATGTCACATTTCATTGCTTGCAGAAATACTTTTAATGCTCTTCATATTGTTCATCCGTTTTTTTTCATGAGATCAATCGACTTCATGGTTTACTTCAAAGCCTAACCTTTGATCAAGATGTGAAGTTCATAAGCAGTTTTTAGAAGGGGCATTGGAACCACTTAAAGACTTCACTGCAACAAAGTTTGATGTATCATCTACTAACAAATGGGCAAACTAAAGTTGTCAATGAGATGGATTCGGTATTAGCTAAGGTGTATATAAATTGATAATTTGTAGTTTTCTTTTGTATGATTTAAATACTGATATTTTTTTAACAAAATGAATAAAAACTAGTTGTAATTTTGGCCAAAAAAATCTTTCCTGCAGCTAGTTTATTATTTACTCCCTTTTTGAATGAGCTGCTGGTCTGCATGCATGCAGTTCTTTTATAAGTTGCATACAAATAGATGAATTCGATAGATTGTCTTTAGAAAGAAATTTGTGTCATAAAAAATAATGAGAAATTAGATGGGGAATTGTCATGATGCTACCAAATAGTAGAGAAATTTGAATTAGTGTTTTATAGGTCTTATAATTCCTTGAAATTTCTAATTTTAATTTATAGCTTGGATAAAAGTGCCAATTTTCTGCTAAGTGCATCTGCCATCCTGTTTTGGATCCTAGACTTGTAAATTCACACAAAAAGATTTTTTGTAGAGACAAAATCCATCTCACATGCAAGTCATTGATCATTTTCTATTAATTAATAAATTGTATAGATTGGTGCTCATTGCATGATACATAGTCTTATTGGAGTACATAATATTAAAAATAACATAGTATTGTTGCAGTTGATAATAAGATAGAGAGTAATAGAGATTTTCTTCGTAATAATATTAAAAATTGAAAGAAAATTTATAATTTTTTCATATTTCAACCCATTTGAGTTAGCTTACAACCATTAATTATTATTGTATCTAATTGCATAGTGATGAAAATCATTGTCATAAATAAATGCAAGCTCCAACACGTTGAAAGTTAAGTCCACCTATAAAAACTATTTATATATATAGATATTATAGTTAGAACTCCTAATTATTTAGCCACTTTTACAAACTTATGTAATCTCACGGAAGATTTTTTCAAATACTTCACTAACTCTCTGATCTTCTGAATGGTTTACTGGACCACCTTTAATTTATCTTGGATCATTATATTGAAGATATGTGTGCAATCTCCACATAAAAGAAAATATCATAAAAGTGTAACTTTTCCCATGACTGAAAATTTATTTTTAATGAAATAACTGCTACTTCATTACTATTTACACTATATTAAGTAATTGTAATATTTTGCTTTGAAGTTTCCACTTCAACAAACATTCACAAATAACATCATATATGTAAGTGTCAGTATGTGGAGGCTCTAAATCAATAAAATTGATGATTACCTTCTTCAACTTCCATGTTTCATCAATATAATAGGTAGTTATGAACATATATGCTATGGTTTAATTAGTGGCTTAACAATCTATAGTTTGTGACACCCTATAAATATCCTTTAGGCTACATAAAAGCTTTTCTTTCTCACATTCAATAGAATTTTATGCAATCATTTTTTATGATATTTCTTGAAAGTCTCTCAAAGTTAGGATTTAACATTTTCAACAATACATTAAATCAAATGTCATAAATGAATACTTATGTATAATTATCATTTTGTAATTAACTCTCTTACGAGTTACTAGTCATAATTTTTGAGATCACAAAATAGAATATTTAAGTCATTATCAACTTCAAAAGGCAAGAAGTTTGACCTTTTATGTTTTATATGAGAGAAGTCAATGAGTTCTTAAACATTTACTTTTATCTTGTTACTTCCCTTAATGTGCCTAAGAAGTCGTGAAGTTGTGCCTATTTTTTGTTTGGATTTTTACCCTGCATCAAATGCATCAAATGCATTGGACAAAAAGGAACTTTGACCCCCCCCCCCATCTCACACGGTGAATTTTCTCTTTCTACCTTTCTTAGCTTGTATGTCGGTACTATTACTTTCAATAACAACTTCAAAAGATTGAGAAATATTATGAGAACTATCATGTACATCTTGTATGAAAACTGACATTTGTTCACTAGTTGATGTAGATTAAAATTGTTCAAATATTGACATTGCAAACAACTAAAAATAAAAATAAAATATTACATGAGATCTCATTCATGCACTTGCCTAAGTTTCACATTAAAAATCATAAACTTAGTTAATGTCAAGTTCACATATAGCTAAATACACAATAAAAAATGTCTTTGCATTTCCAAATAAAATTAAAAGATATTTATGCAAATACAAACTGTGACAAAACATCTCAATGAGACAAATCCACCAGCAGCCATATGCATATATGTTAATATGTTATATGCATGGCTTCTAAGTTTAAAATAGATCAAAGAAGACAACTATCAAGACATTAACACTAATTGCCTGCATATAAAAGCGAATTATCTTAGCCAAACAAAACACAAAAAATGATTAAATATAAAATCCTCCAAACTGAAATTTTTATAAATGTGCAGCTTAATTAAGCATCTCAATAAAACAAATCCACAAATATCATAAGCGTTCTGAACTAAATTCTGAATCCAAATGAACCAGCACAAAAAAAAAAACTATGAAACACATTTATGATTTCAAATGATGGCCAAATGTAGCATGCTTATAGTTGTCTTGACAAAATTTTAGTTCAATAAAATGTAAATAAACTCCCACATTATAATATTGTCAGCATGTCTTAAATTTATAGATATTATTTAAACAACTGTGATCCATATTGATATAAAATGTGACTCGCACTTAACACTATCAGTCGGTCAAATAAACTATTAAGCATTGTGTACTCAACTAATATGAGAGAATGAAAATTAAGCAACAAACTAAAGAGTCAAACTAAATCAAATATCCAAAAACATAACATCACAGTTATAAACCCAAATAGCATGAGTTTCTGTCATCGGTACTTCGAAGTACCAAACCCTAATTAGAGAATAAAACAATCATACTTGCATCTTAGCCCCAAATAGTGATAATATCTTTTCAAATAATAAAAATAAGAGATAAGAGAGAGACTGAGCTATGAACTATCGCTCAATGAAAAAATAGATTCAAATTTCAGAATAGAAAGAAGTTCACAGAGATGAGTCACGAATCACAAGCCACGAGCAAGAGAGAACAAGACACGATTACTCCTTCAACGGTTTGAAATAGTAATTGGCCATTCATTGGAAATGTATTTAGTTCTAGATTGCATCCAAGATTCAACATGTGAATCAATGAACTAATGTTGAAAAGTACAATACATCAAGAAATTGCTAAATGTAAGAGATGAATAATTTTAATAGNGATCGCGAGCAGCTCGTGTTCGGCTCATTCGTTAAGAAACGAACACGAACAGTGACTTCACGAATAATTCATACACAAGCTTATTTCAAACAAACTAAATTTCAAACGAACCGAACACGAACATAAACTCTATTCGTTCGTGTTCAGTTTGTTTACACCTTTATTTAGGAGAACAAAACACACTCTCAGATAACATAAATAATATAAATAATTGAGCAGAAAGACCAAAAAAAATCATTAAAAATCCAAAGAAAGGAAAACCCACGGGATTTGGCTTACTTGAAGAGATCCACAATAAATTGATGGTTACTGATACAATCATTTGTCTCACATATGGAAAAAAGTTACACAAACTCCTGAGCTATAACTTCTGTGCGTGCGTGGATATACTTGTCGCTCCACAATAGGGAGGATCACAAGGGAGAGTTAGAATCAGTGTGTCAATGAACCATCTTCGGGATTGACGTGATGTCCGTGAAGAAACGTCGCTTCGTAGAGTGCTTTGTCATAAGGAGTAGGCGACGACCTATGATAGTTAACAATGGCCGACAATGTCGGTCCTTGGAGACAGTTACAATCTTTTAGTACTTTTTATATTCAAACAATTTCAATAAAAAATAACACTTTGAAATAGGTTGCATCCAAGATTCAACATGTGATTCAATGAAAATTACAATATATCAAGAAATTACTAAATGTAAGAGATAAATAATTTTAATAGTTTTAATAATATTTTTAATAAAAGTAGATATGAGAAAATGCATGATACATATTAATCATTAGAGGATATTACCTTTCACATAATTCTTTTGGTGGTTACATATTTAATATTTAAATTTTATTAGTTACATAAACCTCATCTTAATATCATAATTATATCAAAATATATACATAANAGGATATTACCTTTCACATAATTCTTTTTGTGGTTACATATTTAATATTTATAATTAGTTAAATTTTTGATATGAAGCTACAAATTTGAGAGTAATTTATGTGAATGATAAAATTAAAAGTATTAGATATGTAGGTACATAAAAATTATTTTATTTTGGTNATATACATAAAAAGATGTATTCTACTTAAGAAGATTAAAGTTAGTTATAGTTTTGGAATGATGTTAAGAATTTGAGAGTTATATATGTGAATATTAAAAATATATAGTATTGGATATATAGGTACATAAAAATTATTTTATTTTGGGTCCAATTAGGGCTAGGGGTGTAAACGAGCCGAACACGAGCGAGCCCAAACTTTTCACAAGCTATTTCAAATATCAGCCGAACACGAAAAAAAAAAAAATCAAACAAGCTGAAAAAGAGCCAATCTCGAGCTCTCTCAAGCTCAACACATTTACACCCAAAGGTACAACATCAATATTGGCTAAAGAATAAAATAAAGCATATTTTGTGCTTTTCACAATGATTTTCTAAACTAAAATATTACAATAACTTGTATCATACTGAACATGCATAAAGTAAGCTGAGGATGTCAATCATGAGTCATCAACAACAATGAAAGCACATGGTGATTAGCTTGCACAAAAGTACAGAAAAATTAGAATATAATATATTTGATCATTCTTTTTTTTTCTTACAACAAAATACTATTGTTCATCTTAATGTTTACATTTTAAGCTAAAGATAGAAAATTAAGGGAAAAAAAAAAAGCACCAATTCATCATGTTTCCATTGCTTAATCATTATAAAACTCATATATCAATCTGTTACGGATGCTTCTAAGTATAATGAGCAACTAAAATAAAAAAAGACTTGCATTACTTGACCACACCTATAGATTTATAGATGCAAGCACTTATAACCAATTGAGAACTGGAAGTAAAGAAGCTATTTGGAACAACTAGGAAAATCTTAGAAGAATGAAATCCATTCCACTTCCTTATATTCTCTGCCGAGGTCCTAAAACGAAGTGAACTTCCCCCGCCATCCGCTCCGAGCTCGTATGAGAACTCATCATACTCAGGACTACTCGAAGTCATGCAGATCACAGATAGAATATTCCCGAGAAAGGTCTCATGACAGTTCAAGAGGAGANCTTAATAAAATTATTTTATTTGAGGAAGAGATTTACAAAGTACAAGTACAACTAAGGGCATAAAAACAACTCGTCGTTCGCGAACAACTCATGTTTGGCTCATTAAGTAGCTCGTGTCAGATTTGTTCATTAAGCAAGCAAGTCAAATACAAATAATTTTTTTAGCACAATTTATAAATGAGCCAAAAAAAATGATTAAATATTTATTTGTTCATATTCAACTCATTTTAACTTGAAATAGAAAAATAATTATGTAATAATATTTATTTATTTTTTATATTAATTATCTATAATGTATTTTAAAAAATGGATATAAAATTTTGGGTGGTAAAAATGTAAAAATTAAAATTTAGGTGTTAGATATGTAAATACATGGGGATTGGCTATTATGCTTGTAAATGATACAAAAAAAAATAATAATAAAGCCTATGCCACCAACAATCTATGTTTAGGTGTTGGATATGCAAATACATGGATGCATGCAAATGCCAAAATGGAAAGCCCCCGTCTTGTCTTAGTCCCACATATGTGGGAGGAGTTCAATTACAGCTTCAGGAGTCTTTAAATGTAAGAAATACCGCTTTCGAGCACAAATCAAGTTGTCTAGCTTCATCAAAGTTATTGTTGAACTTAAATACAAAGCAAGCACAGCTTAATTTGAATAAAATAACTTAGGGTTTGTTTAGAGCAGCTTGTGCGTTTCAGGATAAGTTATTTATCTTGAAATGTGGCACGCGGGCCAGCCGTAGGGGTCGACCCGTGGTCCGTGTTTAGTGTAAAAACCTAAATGCAGTTTAGATAAGCTGATGAAAAGCGTGAACCAAACGGTACGGTGAAAACGCTGCCCACACTTATAAGCTGCCCCAAACAGACCCTTACTCCAGTCAAACACAAAAATACATTTCACAACTAACATGAAAAAAAAAAAAAAAAACAAAACGAGCTGAACAAGAACAAATCTTGAGTTACACCCCAAGGTACAACATCAATATTGGCTAAAGTCGATACAATAAAGCATATTCTGCGCTTTTCACAATGATTTTCTAAACTAAAATATTACATTAACTTTTATCATACTGAACATGCATAAAGTAATTGTAGGATGTCAATCATAAGTCACCTACAACAATGAAAGCATATGGTGACCAGCCTGCCAAAACTACAGAAAAATTAGAATATAATATATTTGATCATGCATTTTTTTTTTCTTACAACAAAATACTATTGTGCATCTTAATATTTACATTTTAAGTTAAAGATAGAAAATTAAGGGAAAAAAAAAAGAAGAAAAAGTACCAATTCATCATGTTTCCATTGCTTAGATCATTATAAAACTCATTTATCTATCAGTTACAGATGCTTCTAAGTATAATGAGCAACAAAAAGTCAAAGAAAACTTACATTAGTTGACAACACCTATAGATTTATAGATGCGAGCACTTATAACCAATTGAGAACTAGAGGCAAAGAAGTCATCTGGAACAACAAGCAAAGTTTTGGAAGACTGAACACCATTCCACTTCCTCATATTCTGTGCCGGGGCCCTAAAACGAAGAGAACTTCCCCCGCCATCCACTCTGAGCTCGTATGAGAACACGTCAGACTCGGGACTGCTCGAAGCCATGCAGATCACATATAGCATATTCCCGAGGAAGGTCGACTCGCTATTCAGGAGGAGAAAGAAATTGCCATCCTCCCCAAGCAGAACCATAAAAGGTTGATGCTTCTCCAAAGCAATCATGAAAGATAGGTTGTAAGAGAAATTCATCGAAATGTTACCATGCTTCCGTTTGGCATGTGCGAAGAGGAGATTTCTTGAGCCAGAGAATGTGCAGTTGCTGATTGGGCAGAAGAGAGCGGCATGACCGCAACATTCTTCATGATCAGCTTTCACAGCAAAGGATAGAACAGCTCTGCATCCTAAATTGGCATATTTGCATGGGCTCAACATGGATTCGATGACTTTCTCGAGTGCGATGCACCGCCGGTTACCAATAGGTTGAGAACATACGTGACATTTGTTTAAGAGCTTCGGACAACAAATGTAGCATGCAATATGTCCGTTTCTGCACTGGAAAATCAAGCGAAACAATTTGTTAAAATCATGAGACTGAAATTTTGCATAGAAACATAAATTTTACAGAGAGATATAAATTACGATAAATGACCACTTCATAAACAAAAGTGACCTTTAAAGAATGATGAACATTTGTAAGAAATTAAAACCTTATGATCTGTATAATATATTCTGAGCATATAATATGATGATTTGGTGAAGTTCAGATTGCCGATTATTGGTTAATATTACTAAGAAATCAACTAAACAAAAATCCAAAAAGCACACACATTAAAAGGGCCGCTATGGGTTCTTGATAAGTTATAATGTGTAGTTTTAAAGTGCTCAAAACTGTTCCTCAAGGACAAATGCAGGGTACCACATATGGCATATAAAATTGAAATTTAATTAAAATAAAGGATAATCATATATGCCTGCTACAAAATGCATAAATAATAACAGCAAGTTTAGAATACCGAAAACTAAGATGTATGAGCACTCATGCCTTATAGAAGTATTATCATGTTTCGTATGTGTTCTTCATAAGTTCAAAAACTAATCCTTGTGGATGTGCATGAATCTCTCTCCACAAAAACATATCAAGTTCTATGTATGACCATATTCATATCCTGCAAATTTTAAACATTTTTCCTGTTTCCTTATCATGATGCAAGATATCCCTATGTCCCTTACCCTCTTCCTGTTAAAACGAATAGAGCTCTGTGTGACAAAAAAAAATTGTGCAAATTATATGTAGCAGTTTATCCGGCAGTCACAGGATAGAAGATTCGTAAGAAAAGTTCAAGCAGTTGATACAATTAGAATTCTATATCCTTGTTGTTTATTGTTAGTAAATAAATATGAATCACGTATATATAACACACAAACAATCGCAGGTCTTCCAATTCCAATTTCTAAAAAGAAAAAAAGGGAATCATTGGGCGATGATTCAAGAATTTTGACCTGAAAAATAGGCGGACAAAGGGGCATGAAACAGATATTGCAATCGAGAACATCAGGATCAATTTGAAAGCAAAAACAGAATTCCATTACTCAGCTAGAACATATATATGGAATAAGTCTCTTTATAGAACACTCTTTATAGGACAATCTTTAAGAAAATCCTTTTTCTGCTAGTTGGATAAGGACCTCTAACAGTACTCATTAAGTTATAATGAATTATTTCTAACAGGGCAAGGCCCTATGATTTTTTCTCTATCTTAATTTTCTATATAAAAATTTCTAGTGTACACACATTCTTCACTTGTCATTGGTTTTTTGTACCATCACAATGTTGAAGGTCCAAGTTGGATACTAGACCTCTTGAATGTAACCGGCCTCTTCCAAGCTTCGTCGCTCCCTCTTGGATCGGCTCGGTCAAGGCCCTAGTTGACGACTAGAGTTTTTGTTTCATGGGTTAGATGGTCGGATTGATGTTCAATAGGTGGCAGGCAACATCGACTGAGATTCCTAGTATTTCCATCACTGTCCAGGAGAGAATGTCACGGAGCTCGCATATGGTTTGAATCAACAAGTTCTTATTATCTGCATTAAAGTTATATACTGGTGGGGATTCTAACACCAGAAAATCCTTTGTGCCCTCAGTTAAACCAGCTTACACTCCAAACCCGTGCCAGTCAACCCTTCAAAAAAAAATTCACAAAATATTGTGACAGTTCATCACCTTTAGACCAACAAAAAAAACCACCTTATAACCTAGCCTTTATAGCCTACATCCTCACTAAAACCTTTCCACTAATCTTCTTTTACTACCTTAAAAGATAGGCACCATCAAATTCAATTCCACCACACGCTCCACTAACAACGAGTTCTTTTGATATTAATTATGGAACCCTTACAAAATGAATTTATAGTAACGTGCCTTCTACGTAGAACAGATGCTTCATAAAATCTTTCATGTTTTTGTCAGGCACACATGCCTCTAACACTCCCACACACTTGTTTAACTCCCACACACTTGTTTAACAAGCTCAAATAATGTCACAAACATGAGCTCTTTTTTATTTTATTTTTTAAAATTAAAGTCAAACACAATCAAAATAGAGCATGTCACAATTGAGACATAAAATGTGATGAAGTGTTAGTTTTTTATAAAATAGACTAGAATATTATATTTTTATCGACGATGGTGAATATTTTAATGAAAAAGATATTACTGTTAGTCATGATGATGATTGTGATGCCAAGTGCTTATTGTAGATAATGCATCAGTGTGATCATATATTTTAAAAATATTTTGAAAATTAAATACTATTTTATTCCTTTGGCTTTTTGTGGACAGTATAATGTTGATATCAAAAAGTCACTCCTAGATAGTGTTATGTTAGTGAAATTAAGTACATTTGATAAGAAAATAATTTAATTTGATTAAATATTTAAGTATATTTGTAATTAAACTATTTTTTGGTCCTTAAGCTTTTTGCTTGATACATATGCTATTATATTTCATTTGATAATACCCTTTGATAGAAAATATAGAAACTATGTTATTAGATAATATATTCTAATAACATAGTTTGTATTGAACATTGAAAACATTATGTCCATGGCATGCCAAGTGAGGTTTTGTACATTTGAGTCATGTGCCAAGTGCAACTTTGTATATTTGTGTCATGTACATATTGTGTTGTATCTGTATTTTGTAACAGTGTCTATGCTTCATAAGGGGCCTTACAAAATAATATTTGCAGATGATATATTACGATAAATAACCACATCTTAAGCAAAAGTGAACTTTAAATAATGACAAACATTTGTAAGAAATTGAAACCTTAAAATCAGTCGAATATATCCTAAGCACATAATATGATATTTTTGGTGAAGTTAAGATAGCCAATTATTGGATAATATTACTAAAAATCAAATCTAAAATCCTAAAAAGCACAAACACATTTAAGAATGCCGCCATTTCATGTTGAGCACTAAGTTGAACATTTGGACATTAAAAAATTTTGGAAACTGTGTTAGAAATGTCATTTTAAGTATATTATTTTGAGCTTTCTCTACAAACTCTGACATTTTTTAGACCAATTGAACGCTTACTGGACACCTTATAGCACATCATGGACTATTATTGTACACATTGCACATAGGAGTAATTATAAAGACATTAAATAAATATATGAAACTCCAATTATATTGGTAATACTATATAATTTGAAAGCTGAGGAACAAAGAAGCCATTGACAAATAAATTTAAACTGATAAAATGAGAACATTCTAATGTGTAGTTTTTAAAGTGCTCAAAACTTTGAATTTGCTCAAGGACAAATGCAGGATACCACATATGCCATATCCAATTGAAATTTAACTAAAAAATGCATAAATAATACCAGCAAGTTTATAATAATGAAAACTAAGATAGTGTGAAAATCATGGTTTACCTTATAAAAATATTATCATGTTTCGTATGTGATCTTAATAAGTTCATAAACTAATGTTTGTGGATGTGCACGAATCTCTCTCCACAAAAAACATATCAAGTTCTATGTATGACCATATTCATATCCTGCACTTTTTCAACTTTGTTCATGTCTCATTTTCACGATGTCTCAAATCCCTAAATCCCGTACCCTCTTCCTGTTTCATAGAATAGAGCTCAGTGCAACAACATAAAAATCGTGCAAATTATATGTAGCAGTTTTTGCGGCAGTGGCGGAATAGAAGATTCGCAAGGAAAGTTCAAGCAGTTGAGACAATTAGGATTCTATACCCATGTTGTTTATTGGTAGTAAGTAAATATGAATCTCCTATATATAACACAGAAACAAGCGCAGTTCTTCCAATTCCAATTTCTACAAAGAAACAGGGGAATCGAGGGTTGTTGATTCAAGTAAACTGACCTGAAAAATGGGAGGACGGAGGGGCTCGAAGCAGATGGAACAGTCGAGAACTTCTGGATCAATCCGAAAGTTAAATTCTCCATTATTATTATTATTACCTCTACGGAAACCTCCGTCCTCGGCCGTCTCCTCCACTTCGTCTCCGACCTCATCGGACGATTCCTCCTCCCCCGCTTCCGAACATTCCCCTTCGCCCCAATCGCATGTCTTCTTCCTCAAATTCTCGTCTTCCTCGCTGCCCCTTTTCCTCCTTTTGCGCCCGCTCGTGCCCTCGTCCAAGCAGAACCTGGCCATTCCAATTGGCAAATTTCATCAAACACCTCTTTCCTCTACCTGAGTTTATCTTGTGTAAGAGGCCCATATACTTGAACAAAAACTTTAATGATAAGGCATAATCAAAGAAATAGTACATGAAATCATTTACTCTTAGGTTATATATATATTGCGATGGTCAGAAGACAGAAACAATAAACATCATTTCTTTCGGTAGGAATTTTGAGCCAACTGAACGGGAGGATATCTGAATGAAAAAAGAAAGAACTTAATGCGGGAGGTAGTCGTTCACGACTCGCTATCCAAGTAAGTTCTGAAGCCCCTAAGAAAATGGTCAAACAACCCCTCAAGGAAACCTTTGAGAAGGCTCTTTGTCCAAGAAAGATTGCCCACCAAATTATGGTGGTACACCGTGCCTAGCGGTACAGTTTATCACAACGACAGGAGTGTCGCTTCTCAAAATTTTCCATTAAAAGGGCCAACTAATGAATTTTCAGCCTCACAAATGTCTTCCAGCCGACCAAAGGCCTCCATCTGACAGAGTGATAAGGTTGTTGAGTCATTGGGTGCCCCTATTCAGGCGGTTATGATTTCAAAAAGGTGTCAAAATTAGTTATGAATATGAAAATGTGTCAAAACCATTTATGCATATGAAAATGTGCCAAAAGTAACTTGGAACGCCCCAATTAAAACACCGGCAATCATGTAATTGTCCACTCGGTACCCCCTAAATCTGTAAATAGGGGATCGTTTCTACAATGAAAAAGTCCGTTGATTTGTCATACCCAAACTCTTGCATTTACGGTGCACTTTTTTTTTCTCTCTCTCTCTATTTCTCTCGTTCTCTCTCTATTTATTTATCTCATCCTATGCTTTATTCCTTGGAGTGATTCACAGTATATATCTAAATTCAACAATATCCAAAACATTAAAAGTAGATGAGGTATATATATATATATATATATATATATATATATATATATATATATATATAT
>JXCR01119074.1:0-33865 GCA_002079205.1 Phalaenopsis hybrid cultivar
ACATGAAAAATGTGCAAAAATACATAAACAATTTCTAGAGACAACTAGATTAACACAATATACCTATATTAAAGCTTAAGACGAGAAATGTATAATATTTTATCTCTCTTACTACAGGAAGCAAAATGCTTGAAGCTTCTCTCTAGAATTTTCTTACTCTTCTATTCTTTTATTCTCTATGTAGTCTACTTATTTGATCTTATTTGCTAGTAAGATGTAGACATCACTCACAGACATACTTCAATATTAAATATTACTCTTATCAACGAGGCTATAATAAAAATGATTTTCTTCCCACATACAATCACACATGTTTTTGATTTATTAGTTTTGTTTTTTTTATTATGTGGGGCTCGATTGTGTCCAACAGTGGTCAAGTAAAAGCCCATAATTTTGTTAATCAAGTTTGGCGGTGAGTTTGCTAACGGAGTATTGGGGGCAACGCTCACGCCCACAACAATAAATACATTTTTCCGTACATAGCACCTCAGCGGTATACATACAACACCTCAGTGTTTTAACCACAACAATATGAATAGGAAGTTCGTTTTTAGCAATTTTTTCTATGAATTTTTTCTGTCGTTGAATTTCATATTCTCTTGTGCACATAATAACTTGTTTTTTTTAGTAAATAAACGTCTCTAACTAGCCTAGGTAATAAATAACATTGCGAGATATTAGAAATAAACTTGATCAGAAGTAGAAATCCATTTTTCATTTTTATTGTGGTCGTTGTTGTTATTGTTGTTTGTTTCTTTTTTTCTTAGGCGTGGGTGTGATAAGCTTACGATATTTTAATGCATATAAAATATTATGTCAAGGCTCACCTAGATTTCAATCTTTAATTAATACTTTAGAAATATTAAATAAATTTAAAATTAATCTGATTTACGGTAAAAGCTTAGCCAATTTGTTGATATTTGATAATATGATTTTTATTTTTAAATTGAGTATAAAAATATAAATTAAACAAACATAAACATGATAATTCTAGAACCTAGAATTCTTGGATGGCGCCAAAATACTAAACCCTCAACATAGAAGAAACAACTAAAGTGATTATACCTGAGAAACTTTTTGATCTCACGATATTTGATATTGTCTTGATGAGTCTTGATGAGAATGAACAAAGATGAAACAAATATGAACGATTGATCTTGTGGTCGCTCCTGACAAAGAAACGATAATGGCGCTCTGTATCACTCAAATGAACCACTCTAAGTCAAAAGATTTATTAGCATACCCACTTGATCAACTTGGTCAACATATATATTCCTTGAAACCTAAAGAATAAATGCCCATTTGGGGCAGCTTATTTTGGTGCGGCAGCGTTTTGAAAACACCGCATTGGTGTTTGGTTAGGACGTTCGGCCCCGTGTTTTAAAAACGATAAAAATTGTGTATTTTATTTCCTTCTACAGATCGCATGCGGGGCTCCTGTGCGTTCGATGTTTGTTAGGGCTCGAATTCCTCCCATGCTCCTGTGTGATCTCTCTCGCGCTCTCCCTCGCCATCTTCTTTCCTGATCTTCTCTTTCGTAAACATTAATTCTTCTGGTGAGATCTATATGCCGCTATGCTTTCTGGTTGGTTTTATGTGGCTTGATTCGATTGTTTTTACTTTTTTTTTGCAAGATTCAGTTTTCATGAGAGTTTTCTTGAGGATGTCTTTGCTAGATTATTTGGGAATGCATTGATGGAAATGGATCTGAGGGTTTCCTTGAGGTATTTTTGCATTTTTTTTTTCTTGTATAATATCACAAGAAAGACAGATGAGCAAATCCCTTGAATGCATTGGATCTGTGTTTAGCTGCACCTGTTATATTGTTCTTCCCATCCCTGTTCCTGCATGAAAACTTTAGTTTGAAATGTGGGAACTCAGCCAGTTTGAACTGTTGGAATGTGCTTGAATGTGTCCTTGTTATATTATTCTTTACTGTTTGAACTGTTGGAATCGTTTAACTGTTGGAATGTGCTTCAATGCATCCCTGTTTTATTGTTCTTCAATGAATGTGCTTTAATGAATGTGCTTCAATGCGTCCCTGTTATACTGTTGGAATGTGCTTCAATGCGTCTCTGTTATACTGTTCGAAATGTGGGAACTCAGCTAGTTCAAACTTTTGGAATTTTTTAGTTGCACATGTTATACTGTTCCTGATTGCAATGTTGCTCAGTTATGGGGTTTAGGTGCTCCTGATTGAATGTTGCTCCTGTTATAACCTAGAATTGTTTAGCTGCACCTGTTATATTGAATGTTGCCCAGTTATGGAGTTTAGGGCATTTGTTTGAATGTGCAAATACTGATCCACTCTTTAGTTAGTTGATATATCATTGTTGATGGGTTTTAGGGGCTTCCTTTGATGTCGAGGCTAGAGAGGAGATACAATGCTTGTATGTTGTATTGATCTTTAGAGATTCAGTTATTATATTTTGGCATTTCCTATGAGAGGAGATATAATGCTTATATGAGAATATTTATGTTTTTAGAGATTTTTCTGCATTTCCTAATATTTTAGAGATAAAGAGATACAATGCTTATATTTTAGAGCTTCTTTGGTAGCTGCTTTCGGTGGAATTGGGTTCCACGACATATATGAGAAAGTTTATATCAAATTTGATGTGTATTGCTTTATTTTCACACCATTTGTATCAAATATAAGATGTGTATCGAGAATCATTATTATGTATATGAAAAGCATAGCTATGTAATCTTACATAATTTCATAATAAAACATGTTTGATGTCTTACTGTGGATGTAAGTCTTTGACCGAACCATATAATTCATTTGTGTTTTTTTTTTCCTCTGTGAGCAATTTTTTATTTTTCTTCTGTGAGATTTACATGTTACTTCAGTTGGATCTGTTGTGGATGTATGCTCATTTTGTGGATGTAGGTTTACTTTTTTTAAGATATCTGTGTTTTTTCTCTTGTTTGTGCATTTGGATAATTTTCATATGCATATTTACTTACAAAATGAATTTCTTTACACAATATGTAATTCTTCATATAGTACCATAATGTCTAAGACAAGTGAAGATGATCCCTCAGCGATGTGGGATAAGAAAATTACAATTATTTTCTGCAACCTCAGCATCATCGAGATTGAGATCGAGAATAGGCCAACTACCTATTTCAACAAGGAAGATTGGAAGAACATAGCTAAAAGATTTAAAGAATTGACTGAAAGAGATTATGACAGGCTGAAATTTAAAAATAAATGTGATCAATTGAAGATGGAGTGGAAAATTTGGAAAGAGCTGAAACGTGGATCCACGGGTTTGGGCTGGGATCCAATCAAACGGACAATTGATGCTCCAGATGAATGGTCGGCCGAGAAATTAGAGGTAAAATTGTCATTTTTTTTTGTTAATTATAAATATTTTCATTTTAAATAATTATCCCCCCTAAACCCCTCTTCTCATTGTAATGTTATAGGCAATGTCGACAGTAAAAAAATACAAGTAGAGCGGAATTGACCCATATATTGAAGATAAACTTGACATAATATTCAAGGGGGTTGTGGCAACGGGAAAACTTGCATTTAACCCTTGTGAGACGGGGTTTGCAGGAATACCCGATGATTTTCCACCAGAGCATGTGGCAGTTGAAAAAGAAATACATAGCGTTAACCAGAGGGAGATGGGGGAATCAAGCTCACAGGTGAAGAAGCCCATACTAGGAAGAAGAAAGAAAGAAAATGATACTTTTGTGAAAACTTCATTTGACAGACTCATATATGCTTTTGGAGCACCACTGCCTGCTCCAATACCTGACAAATATATCTTCGATTGTCTTCGCACTTTGAAAACCATCCCTGAAGTTGTAGTGGATAAGCTCGTTGTTTTGATGATCCACACGTAGGCACATATTTATGGCGATAGAACCAGAGTTGCGAGTCGAATATTTACATGTTATTGTAAATGATTGAGTTCTTATGTGTTTTCAAGAATTGTATTTTCTACTCTTCAAAGTTATGAAATCATCTGTTATTTGGAGTTGTGTTTTATTTTTAAAATGTACTTTTAATTGATTCCATGAATGCATATTATTAGAGATCTAATTTTTTTTATTCTTACTAGCTGAGTGTTCTCATTATTTATTTCTCACTCGCTGTACTGATTAATAATTGATGAAATAACTGAGATATTTCTTTCTTTAAGATGGATCCACAACATGAACGTCGTAAGAGAATGTCATAAGCTGCAGCTATTGTCATATTAGTGTTGGAGTATTACCGATCAAGCAGTGTTCGTATACCCCGAATGACCTACAGCTTTGTTGGGGATAAATGGGTTGGCGAAATGTTTTTTGGACATTCAATTAGGTTCAGTAACATATTTCAAATGACAATACCGATCTTTATGGATCTCTTGCACGAGTTATCCCTCAATCACGGACTACAAGGTTCTTCGAGAACAACGAGAAGGGAGGGGCTATAACACTATATATTCTGTTACAGAATGAATCATTTAGGGGTGCTATGAAGAATTTCAATATTCATTGGTGACAATAAGTCGTTATTTTTCCAAAGGCATACAAGTATTTGTTAGCTTATCCTCTAAAATCATCAGGCTAGAGGATCCATCATTTGTAATACTCCAGGACAAATCACGGTCGATCCCCGTTATATGCCTTACTTTAAGGTAACCATTCTTTTATTTACTTTCATAACAACATATAAATAATTTTCTAACCCTATAAAACAGAACTGCATAGGTGCAATTGAAGGTACTCACGTTGATGCTCGAATACTCAGCTAAGATAAGGTGACTTACATTGGTCGAAGTGGTTCGACTACTTAAAATGTCATAGTGGTATGCGACTTCAACATGTGTTTCACAGATGTTATAGCGGGCTGGGAAGGGAGTGCGCATGCTAGTCAAATTTTTACCAATGCTACGAGGAATAGATCGTAGGGTTTTCCTCATCAGCCTTCATGTCTGTTTTGAAGTTTAAAATTTTCAAGTTATAGGTATTTATTGCAAATAACAATAACTTCCATAACAAGAAAACATTATTTGGTTGATGTTGGATACCCTATGTAGAGGGGCTATCTCAAGCCATATCCTGACACTAGGTATCATATTCCTGATTTTGAGTAAGCAAGTGACACTATTCGTGGTAGGAAAGAAATGTTTAACAAACGCCACTCCTCTTTACGTGGGGTAGTTTAAAGAACGTTTGGGGTGCGGAAGAAGAAATGGGTCATCTTACGTGATATGCCGTCATATCCATTTCAGAAGCAGATGCATATTGTGGTGGGAACAATGACACTTCATAACTTCATACAACGACACCCTTCACGTTTAGATACAGACTTTAGTATGGCTGATAACGAAGAGCTGACAGTCTATGAAGAACCATCAGAAATCATGATCGGGCCTTCCGTTCCTGAGAATGAGAATGAAGTTAGTGAATTTGTAGTTCATGACGCGGAGGGTATGGCTGACATGACTGCTCTCAGGGAGTCTATAGTAGATGTTATATATGACAGATAATCCAGCAAGTCTTTCTTTTCTTCATATATACGTAGATCAATTTTTATGTGTATTTTATTTTTTTTGCGATAAGTATTGATATTCATTTTTTTAGTTTTTTTTGCAGTTATACAAACATGACTTTTAGAATATCAGTTACATACAGAGGTATTTTGTGTTATTGTGGGCTAACATTTTCGTTGCTCATGTCGCGTCAGTCTCATAGCTTTGGGAAACAGTTCTATGTTTGCGTCAAGAGTGTTTCAGCTCGTTGCGACTTCTTCCGGTGGGCTGACAGTCTAACATATTACACTGCCAGCAGTCATGTGAATCCGATGTTTTCCCAGGTTGATAATAAAGCTGAGGACAGACGTAGCCAGAGTTTGAAATGAAATATTTTAATATTTCTCATTATAGTTGTACTTGTCTTTATTCTTTTTTTATTTCTTCTGGTACTCACGAGAGTGTGAGAAATTGTATGTCATCTTTTAGAAATGATCTGTGATGATTGTATGCTTCTGCACTATGTGCATATGTACTACCCATAAGCTATTATGAATAAGATGCACCAAACAGTTTTACCAGATAGGGATAGAAATATCATTTATACCACTATAATCACCAATAAACTATTTTGAATAAGCTGTCACAGACAACAAGTCAGATTATTCTGATAATCTGTAGATTATCACATTATCATAATAATCTGCTTATAAATAATCAACAGCTGTCCCAAACAGACCCTAAGATTATGTTAAGTTATAAATGTATTTCTTCATATAAATGCAAGAAAATTTGTCTCTACTTTTCATTTTTTTTTATATATTTAACAAAATTCATATAGACATACAAATTATTCCTAAATTTGTATTTAAATTCTTATAGGCCCCACCCGTAAAACAGGATAAGGCTATTCCTCAAATGCCATTCATATGCGGGCCCCACTGAAATTTAGCATGATGGACGGCCACGATTTTCCGCGCCAATAGTCTGCTGTTTGCAACTGCAGCAAATATACCAATAGTCCACTCAAATCCACTTTCGTAAAGCGCAAAACCATGGGCGGGGCAATTAAACCATCGATGTAGCCATAATTACAAAGAAGCCCCTCTTTCCCCGGTCGCAACCATTGAGGTGTTTATCGTCAATTCGCATCCCGGAGAAGCTCGACCGGAAGCACCGCGAAGGCTTGACAACAAATTGAAGAATGAAATTGGGTGATGAAAAGGGTGTTTAAATAGAAGTGAGAAGCATTGGCGGAGCAATAACTGACGAATTAAAACTACCTCTACGCTCCTTTGTCCTCCACTCTCCGTCTCACTCTCGTTCTCGTCATTCCCCTCTCTCCCTGCTAGGGTTTCTCTATGTTGGAGAAGACAGGTTTTGAGTTCTGTGATCATCACTGCGTAATGCTCGGACTTTTCGCCTGATCGGAGTGAGATTTTCTGGGAATCGGTGGCGTGTGATACGATGTCGTACCAATCGAAGAAGCTGATCAACGATCCCAATGGTTCTCTTCTTTCATTTTGCTATATCTTGCTCTTATTTTTGTTTTCTTCTTATTCTTTGACGGGCTAACTGGGCGTATGTCGCTATTCTTGTATTTACAAGCGGAGGTCCTCTCTTATGGAAATCTGAATTTCTTATTGTCATTTAATTGTCTGATACTGTTTTGAGATTTTTATTTTGGCGCGTCACTAGTTCTGTTGGTCAAATGTATTTGTTTCTTTGCATAAACAACGTATTTCGAATTCTCGATTAACTTACCGATTTTGGCTCTCTAAATTCGTTCGGATTTTGCTTTTGGAAATGCAGATGTCGTGACCGAGTGCATTGAGGGCATGGTGGAGACTTATCCTCACCTGCAGTACCTGGATGGCTTCCCAAATGCTAGTATCTTTTTTGTTTCTTGTCATTGTTTTTTATTTAATTTAAATTATTGAGCCTTAAAGAATCTGCGGTGTTCTGTATTGCAGATTAAGGTTGTTTTGCGTGCTGATGTCTTAGGATCCACATATGACAAGGTTGCAGTTATCTCTGGTATGGGTGGTTTCGTATATTTTTTCTAATCATCCTTTGTTAGATTTTTCTTGAAAATGTTAGGTCGTCTTGGGCTATACCTGATATTATACGGCATAGTTTATACATATGTGATGGGGTATGTATGAATACGGATTCTCTCTAAATACCACGGTCATGGATCACAGGCATCCAGTCCCCTTTTGTTGCATGAGACATGCATTTGAAAAATTTGAATAATAGAGTGCTTACAAGACCATACACAATAAAGTTTAAAAACCTTGAGGGATGAGCTTATAATGAAATTCAGAGTGATTAAATGTTCCCTCCCGGTAGTTGACTCATTGTGAAGTTCGGTTTTGATGCATCAATTTATTTTTACAGTACGGTTTGCTTCCCCTGAAAAAAAAAAGCCCTGTATCCAATTGTTAGAGTATTAGATTTTTTATGGAATGGAGTAGTAGCTATTGACTGCCATCCTCTTCTTTTGGTTGAGTTACACTAATTAAGGGTTGAGTGAATATGATAAAAGTTATGGCTAGAGAGAGAAAATTTAAATATATATGCGAATTTAAGAAGCAAAATTTTTTTCATCTATTATCAAATGAAAGTATAGTTTAAATTGCCATCAATACAATAAAAAAGGGATGTGCATACTCAGGGTATTGGTTTCCTAAGTCAATGACCAGGTTATTTAGTGGGCTTGAAGGCAAGAAAAATAACTATTAAAAGCTCTACTCAATGGAGCATCTTTCAAATAATGTGATAGAAGTAGAACCTTATATCTCCCCCCTTTTTGGGGTATTTATAAGCACTTTGATGAAGAGAATTTTCGTACTTTGATTTCAACAAATGGTGGATGTTTATATCAACTAATCCATGCTCTTTGTGTTGGACCAAATGCTCCTAATTATCGGTCCTTTAGTGAGCTGGAGGGTGGCGGACCTATGCACATCATTGTCAATATCTTGGTTGAACCATCGTGCGCTTCAAAGCAATAGGAAAATCATAGTAATCAAAGTTTCAGGATTTATGCTATGGGAGATTTGATTTTGTTCAACAAATTGGTGTCAAAAATTTAATCATATGCTTTTGATCAAACTTTGTTTCAGAAGTAGATGATTAAAGTTTTTTTGGAATTCTAAGATTATTTTTGATAAAATATTTTTTATTAAGCATGGAAAAATCTTGGTGCAATGCAGTGTAGAAGATGGAAGGATTATTGCTTGTTCAACTACTATAATATGGGGATTTGAGAAGCATAAATTTTGACCCTTTTGATTCGATGGTTAGAAGTAGTCGAACACCAATTTTATTATGGACATGCCAATGCTAGAATAGTTTGTGCATTATTAAAATCTTCTGCAAATTCTTTTCTCATCATTTTCTAGTTGTTTTGGATTAGGAACAAAAGCCCTCATATAGAGGAACTTTTTCTCACCTTTTCTTTTCTTCTTATTTAAACCTCTGTATCGAAAGAAAATGCATACTTTCTCTCTAATTCCTTATATTTCTCTTGAAGTTTTAATTCCTACTCAAAGTTTGCGAGTTTAAGCATGGATAATATATAATTGTGATTTGTTTATGTTCGACAAAATGATAGACCTAAACTTTATTTTTTATTTAAAAATTGGATTATAGTTCAAACTTCCATAGAATAATCATGAAAATTAATATCTTATTAGTTGTCTGACATCATTTGTGTCTCCTTCTTGCTCTCAAATTCATGTGAATTAAGTAATTTTAACTTTTGCTCTCATATAGTTACGGGCCTTCAAAATCTTATGTTGCTCTCTCTTCTTCAAACACCAAAAAAATGTGAGAAGGACAATGAAATGCAACTTTATTTGGCATGTACTCACATTGGTTGTTACCTATTAGATGAAAAGATGCATTTAGTATACCTTTTCCATTACTTGTTTATATAGTAGATTCACTTGCATCCTTTTCCATGTGACTTCTCTATATCATGTTAATTAATTATACATATAATTAACATCTTATGCCAAGTTTTGTGTAGCGGTGTGGTGGTAAGTACCTTTGGAATAAGTTCTGTTTTAAACTTATTTATAAAATTAAATTGTGGATTAGACCGGCCCGTTCGACCTATTCAATAATGTTAGTTCCTCGATCTCTTCACTCTAGTTCTAAAATCGCTTTTTGCAAACAATCGGTAGAATCATATGGAACAAGCAGTTGAACGGGTGAATCAATAAGCCAATTTGATTTTTTATGAACCATCCAATTCTAATACTGCTTAAATAATGTTTATTTTTTTATTTTTTTTTATTTTGATCAAATGATGAGCTTAAAATCTACTTAAATCATATTCTTTGATTTGAAGTTGTATGTATAAAAAATTTGGGAAGAGATTGGTGATTGTTTTTAATTTTAGTTGTTACATAATTTTCAATCTAGTTGCAATACTCTAAATATTTTTGTAAGTATTTGTATAAATATCTAATCTTTATTGAGAAAATAATCAAAATATCATGTTCAAAAAACTTGATTTAGAATTACATTCAAAATATGTACTAGTGAAACGTTTTGATTTAAAAGTTGCACATTGAGTTGGTTAAAATATTATTATTGTATTGTTATTAAATTGTTTAAATTACATGAAAAGAATTTTGCTATATTTTATATCTGCAAGTTTAACCTCTTGCTCAACCTCTAATGAGCCTTTGAACCTTAAACCTCTACTTCCAGCTCAATGTCTATGGAAATTTGTGAAGATTTGGTTTTTTTCCATATTTACCTCTCTCAAGTGGGCTGGCCTCCACCTCCAAATCTAGGAGGATTTGATTGAGATATCTTAGAAAACCTTCGATTTAGTTTATCCCCTTTTTATTTTATGTTTTAATATTTTTAATTCTGAATTATTTCCTTTTCTAATTTAGGTAAGATGTCTTTGGTAAGTTCCTAAATAAGGAGGGATTGATATATCTATAGATTTGTACCTTATTTGTGATTAATGAATAGAGCAATTGTTTTCCCCAAGTAATTATACATGGTATTAGAGCCAAGTTCTTTACCGTAGACGCTGGACATCCTTCCTGCAACTAAACCTCCTTCTGCCAGGCCGGATTTGCCCTCCTCTGGTTGAAGCTCTCACTGCAAACTTCCTTGCATTCCTTTTTTGCTTGGACTCCTTTCTTCCATCTCAATTCTCGGCTATAGACCTATCTCTACTTAGCGGCATACTCCCTTGCCGACCTCCACAGAAACTTCTCTGCCCAGCAACATACTCCTCTGTAGGCCTCCGTTGGAATTCCAACCGGTACTTCTTTACATGCCTTACTCTGTAGCCGATACTTCACCTGCTCTCTCAACAACCAAGAAAATCCCCCCATCCTGCAGCCAGGAAAAGCTCCTCCTTGTTATGAAACTCCTCTGTTTAGGCCCGAATCTTCTTCCAGGACCACATCTCTGTTGGAAGCCTTCCAACATCTCTTCAACAGCAACATTAAATAATAAAGTTTCTTCAATTAAATTCTCCCTGCTTCTCTGTTAAAAGCCTCCTAGGTCTCAGCAACAACTACAAAATCTCTTTCTGTTGTCCAGATCTTTTCCTGTTGTAAGCTCTTAGTTGATTCTCTCCCTACATTCTTCCAGTAGCAACAACAGCTCCATTAATAGGTCCTCCCCTCCCAGCACTAGAAACCTCAACCAAAAACATTAGTAACTTCAGAATTTTTCTGTAACATGCCTTCCGCCTGAGTTTTTTTGTAGCAGCCCCCCCACCACAACTTTTTCCTACGACAGACCCTCTTTCGAATCTTCTCCCTTTAGCCTTCAACAACTGCATACTCTCTGCAGACCGCAAAGCTCCCTGCAGGCCCTCTATTCACTTTTGTTGTTGAAACTATCCCTGCAGTTGGAATCCTCCTATTATTGGCCATTTTTCATTGTAATCTTTTCAGCCGATCTGTAGGCCCTCCTCCAAAGCTCCTCTTCTTTCGAGCACCAGATTTCTCCCTGCAAGAACTCAGTTAAATTTCTACTGTCGTAATCTTCCTGGCATGGACCCACTTCCACCAAAAACTATTTCCTGCAACAAACCTGAACTCCCTCAACAGATTTTTTCAGTGCAGGCCCTTTCGTAGCTCCTCCATACAACATAAATTCTATTTGCTATAGGATGATTCAAAATTCTCTTTGCAACCAATCTTCTTGTTGTAAGCACTCTGCCGAGTTTCTCCCTATTGTAGATCTTTTCTTGGTTCTTTCCTGCTGCTATTTTTTCCTTTTTTCTTGCAGGTTGAACCCTGCAACTTTTCTTGCACGCCATCTAATTCTTACAGGCTTCCCTCTAGCATTACCTGCAACATATCCGTTTCTGAAGTTGGCTTCCACCTACCTGCAGAAACTGTAGTCAAAGACAACCACAATCAATTAGAAGTAACCCTAAATACTCTTGGGTTTGATAACCATGTACGGGATGAAAACCTTAAGTTCTACTTTGGAGGTTAACATTGAATTATAGGCCAAGGATTCTATTCAGATGAATCTTGAGTTCTTTTACTTTATCAAAAATCATAAACTCAATGACCATAACTATCCCCAATGGTTTCAATCCTTATTTATGTATATTTGTGGTAAAGGAAAATATGAACATCTCACAGGAGAAGACACAGTTCCTAAGATCACTGATGCCAACCACCGCACATGGAAGAAACTAGATCATATGGTTATGTCTTGGCTAAACTCAATGTCAACTAAAGTTGGACAAGATTTTCTGCTATAAAAATTTGTTAAAGAATGGGAAGTCACAAAAGAAACATATTCCAACACTGAATACGTTGTAGAGTTGTTTGAGATCTAAATCAAGCTTCATGACCTTCATCAAGGAGAGCTAAGTGTCATTCAATTCTCCAACACCTTGAAAAAAAATTTGGTTACAATTGGATTTGTTTATGATACATGTGTGGAATGTTCACATGATGTTGTAATGTTTAGATTCATTATCTAGAAGAAGAGAACCGCAAGTTTCTAGTAGGACTAACTCAAAATTAGATGAGATGGTGGGAGGATTATGGAACAAAACCGCTTCCATCCGTCCGTGAAGCCCTTGTCGGAGTCAGGAGAGAAGAGAGCAGAAAGAACTTGTATGCTGACTGAAAATGGGGTTCACCAAGTACTAAAAGCTCGGCCCTATGTTCTCATAATATCTCCCATAACTCAAGGCACAAGAAGAATCATCACACATATGACTATTGCGAGAAGATTGGACATATCAATGACAAGAGTTGGAAATTTCATTGAAAACCTGTAAAATAGAAACTTGGACAAGGAAAGATCAAGCGAAAAAGACTAATCTACATTGGAAAGGTTGGCTGAGCCGTTCACCAAGGAGCAGTTTGAAGTACTGAAAAAACTCCTTGGAAGTAATGCAGAGCAACACACAATCCTAGTGACACACCAAGGTGGTGTAGGGGAATGTGATTGGTAGTATTAAAATACAACAAAGCTCTTTTCCTTTCAACACATTCTCAGAATTCAATAACATGTTCGGTCTCTACAACATCTACGACCCAACTTTAGAGGGAGTGTGAAAATCTGAGATTTGGTTCTTTCCATATTTGCCTCTCTCATGTGAACTGGCCTCCACCTCCAAATTTTGGTTGATTTGATTGAGATATTTTATGAAATCTTTTATTTAGTTTATTTCCTTCATATTTTATGTTTTTCTATTTATTATTCAGAATTATTTCCTTTCCTAATTTAGGTGAGATATGTTTGATAAGTTTCTAAATAAGGAGGGATTGATTTCTATATATATATCTACCCTATTTGTGATTAATGAATAGAGCAATTTCCCTCCCCAAGTAATTCCACATTGTCCTATCTCATTTTCAAAACCTTAGTTTTAAAGATTTTGGTATGAATGCTTCCAGTCCTTTCAAATCATCATTATCATGAATCGCGCCTGTGTCCCTGCTATTAAGTTTCAGTTTTGAGCTTACAATTTTTCCTTACAGCCAACTTGATATGCAGGAAGGCATAAAAATCATATCAAAATTTGCTTGGATATCCATTTATTTAATCTGTTAGCAGTCGGAGTAAACTGTCAGTGCATGAATTGCTTCGTACTGTTTCCTTCTGATATTTTTTTTTTCTACACAGGGGGTGGTAGTGGCCATGAACCTGCTTGTGCTGGATATGTTGGCGAAGGCATGCTCACAGCTGCTGTCTGTGGAGATGTTTTCACCTCTCCCAATGTTGATTCCATATTAGCTGTATGGCTACTTATTCCATATACTATACCGGATGAAACTTCCAATCTTATACTAACATGCTCAAATATTTAGGCAATTCGAGCTGTCACTGGTCCTAATGGTTGCCTTCTGATAGTCACGGTACTTTCCTTTGGATTACCAAGGTTCCAATAAATGTAACAATTTATGCTATGACCCATGTTTGTTTGCCATTAATGTTCGACTTTTGTATATTCTATTCAAGTTTCATGACAAAGTTGCTTCCTTGGTAACTTTTCTGAAGTTCATAACTTCTGATCTTTTGTGGTATAGATGAAGCCACCTCATTTAGTCTTGATTTTTCTTTCATAGCTTGTGATTTCTTGGCCCTACTAGGATAACCTGAACTTTATCATTGTAAAATCTTAAATTTGTATTTCTAGTTTTCAATGCCAGCTGCGTTTTCATTGGAAAGAGCTGTTCATATTCATGATTACAGAATTATACTGGTGATCGACTTAACTTTGGTCTAGCAGCTGAGGAAGCAAAATCTGAAGGCTATAATGTGGAGGTAATCAATTTGCTGAACTAACCCACAAAAGTTTTCACGCATCAAGCATATAATTTAGTGTTGCAGATGGTTATTGTTGGAGATGATTGTGCTTTACCACCACCTCGAGGAGTTGCTGGTCGGAGAGGTTTAGCTGGGACCATTCTTGTTCACAAGGTATGTTGACCTGTACGCTTTATTACTCAGGTCTCAACTACTACTTATTGTGAAAAGTTTCTTTCTTCTTTTCCATGCCATAACAATCATAATTTTGCAATATGACTTGGTGAAATCTAAACCTTTTTGGGTGGTACATTTATGTGCATGTACATGGGACATTGTGATGGCCCAATGGTTTCAAAATGCTGCTGATAAATTACTATGGAACAAGTTCAGAGAAGAATAATGTTGTCAGCATCACCTCCTAGTTTAATGCAAATAAGGGTAGAATTACTTAAAAGGTCTGATCTTCTCATTGATCCCTTAGTCATTTTAATTCTTATCTGTCACTCACTTAGGTCCTCCCCCTCATCTTTTTCAGTTAGATAACACATGACAGAAACGTAGGAACCCAAGTAACTTGCGATGTGGAACTCTACCAGTCTATCTACCCACCCTTCATGGTATTATAGAACCCAATTTAAAGGTAAGATCTATAAAGAATGTGCTGCTAACATAGCTGTAAAGATTATAGAACTAACTACTATTTTTAATGGACTTATGGACTTGAGCATAACTACAAAGTTGGGGCACTAAATTTAAGTTGGGACAAACAATAAGGAGTTCAATGAAATAAAGTTTGAAATAGCTTAAAGCTGTTCTTCTCTAGAATATACTTTTTTTTTTATTGGACTAAGGCAATGTTTTGATCTAGTTTTTGTCGTTACACTCATAAATGTGATTCAAGTAATGAAATTCAACTCTGGTCGTGGCTGAGAATGTGGTTATGAGTGCATCTCTAAGAAAAGTCAAGTGAGTGAAACTCAGAGTTGCGTGTGTCGATGAATTGGCAGATGAACGTTCAATAAATAGACTTAAAAATTTGTGATGGAATGAACTTGCCTCATTCTTATAAATATTTGCTTATTTTAATTAATTGGTTTAGTAAAAAGTTATATATTATATATATTGTGCCAATAATTTAAATAAGTTTTTACCGATTGAAGAGTCACCATCACTCGAGCATNAAGCATTAAGTGAAAGGTGTTTTAAAAATTAGATTTTTTGTCTGTAAGCGTGATCTAGCTATGATGCTTTGGTTAGACGAATGTATATACCTTAGGTAGGATGTCACCTTAACTAGGTTGGTTTTATGCTATATTAAGCTTTCCACCTCATATTGAGGTTAGACACACATTTGCCTTCGATGAGTTCTCATGTTACTAGCAGTTTTGGGGCAAAAATCATTGAATGGGGAGAACTCAATGAGAGTTTTTTATATGGCTCATGCCGCTCATGTCCTTATTCCTGGGAGCTTCATGATGGCTAAAAAGCGAGTTATTAAGATTATATTTGACTTGAGGGAAATAGCTTTGAACTAACCCAGGTATTATAGGTTGAATCATACTTAATAGTAAGATGTATGATTTGTGCAACATGGCTCAATTTTTGTTTTACTGCTTGGTGGTTTCTAGATCATTACCGACTACAGTCATGACATACTGACGGAATGTTAAACCAATCAAGTAACTATTTATAAAAATTAGCTAGGTTCATTGCGCTGCAAGTTTCTCAATGGCAACTTTTAACTCTTAAGAGTGTCATCCATTTGAATTTAACCTTATGCTTTATTGTGATAGATAAATTGGAAAGAAAGAAAAGGGAAACCAAAAGTTTTATTTCTTAGAGAATAGAGTAGCTTACACATCTAGAATTGCACCTATCTATATACAGGTGACAGGAGGTAAACATAGAAAGACAGCTATACCGTACAAACTAGACAAAGCAGTGAACCGGTAGCCACACCCTTGAACCGGAACACACCAACAGAAGTAAATAAGGAAAACTCAAAGTAAGAACTTAACATGCCTCGTCAAATTGATGATTTTTGTGGAAGATTGTTAATTTTGTGCGAAGAGACTTGAACCTGGAATTGGAAACAGTATTGGTAAATATATGAGCTAATTTTTCAATAGTGTTGATATGTTGAAAAATAATTATTTGATTTTTGATGCATTCTCTTATGTAGTGACAATCAATTTCTATATGCTTGGAGCGAGCGTGAAAGACCGGATTATTGACAAATGCTATGGCGGAAGTATTGTCACGGTAGTGAGGGGTAGGAGCTGAAGGAGGAATTTGAAATTCTTAAAGTAAACGTCATAGCTAAACTATCTTTGTCGCAACCTAGCTAAGGCTCGATATTTCGCTTCAGTAGAAGACTTAGCAATGGTTGCTTTTTAACAAACCACGAAATAAGTGTAGATCCAAGAAATATGCAAAAATCGGTAGTAGATTTCCAATCAATGGGATCACCGGTCCAATCGGCATCGACAAAAGCTTTGAGTTCAAAGGTCCCTCAAATGATTGGTAAGCTAAGATCAGTGATGCCTTGTAAGTATCAGGGAATATGCCTTAATTGTTGAAAGCTATGCTGAGTTGGTTGATGCGTTGTTTGACTGGATTGATTTACCGCATAAGTTCAGGTTGCGTGAGAGTCAAGTATTGCGAAGAACTAATTAATTTACGATAAAAAAAAAATCATGAAAGAGAGTATGATCAAAAGGTTTAGAAGATTTCCTGTCATTGGTAGGATTTTGCACATATTTGGAATTTGCCATTTCAGAAGTATGAAGAATTTGTTGGGCATATGTGGCTTGATTTAGATGTAGACCATAAGAAGTAGGAGTAGCTCGCGATGTCAAGAAATGTGGAAATAGATTCAAGTATTTTCATTTTGAAATTGCTATGCTAGCTCTGAAGAGTAATATTGATAGTATGAGAGTCATTTCCAACAATTAAGATATCGTCCACATAGAGAGAATATATATTTGGATTTTGTTGTGATAGTAGCAGTAGAGAGAAGGATCGACAAAGCTGGCATTAAAATGAAGTTGTTGAAGATATGTAGCGATGGTATGATGCCATTAGCATGGTGCTTGCTTGCGTCGATAGACGGCCTTTTTAAGCTTACAGACATAAGTAGGATGAAGTTGATTGAAAAAACCTTGTGGTTTCTGCATATGGACAGTCTCATGTAGATCGCCATGAAGAAATGCATTGGATTCATCCATTTGAAAAATTTTCCATATAGAAGGTGGAGGGAAGACCGTTGAGAGTATAAAGAATTATGCATTCAGCATGAAGAATTACTCCTGCGGTGGCTAGACCATCCACTTTGTATTTGATTTCAGAAAGATATTGATTCATGGTTTTATCTCCTTTTGAAACATTGTGTAATTGGTTTTTGAGTTGGAGAATGCGAGATCTATTGGAAGATTAAAGTCTTCGTTCAGCAGTGCTCCAAATTTCAACACAAGTTTGAAGGTTAAGAAAATGGTGAAGAATTGAAGGAGAAACAATTAAATAAATAGCGGCGGCAAAATTTTGATCCATGAAAACCCATTTGCTGTAATCAGGATTGAGATTATCAATTTCTGAAGAGTTTTGGATAAATTGGTGAGGACGGTGACAAGAACCCTCAAGAAAGCCCTCATACCCATTGACACAAAATATTTTCAGCGCTTATGCCCTCCAAATGGGATTATTATCAGCATTAAGTGCAAAAAAGACAACATTCTTTATATTCTCTAACAGGAATTTCAACTGGGTTGGGATTTGTCTATCAGTTGGTAGAGTGATACTCAGATTACTCACCATAGCAATGCTGATAGACGAATTTGATCTGGTACTCATGAGAAAAGCAGGAAGGAAGAAAGAATGGCCAGTAAAAGATCAAGAGATGACAAGAAGAGCAGGATAATACCCAGGCGCATTTAACTTGCTGTAAAGAACACCAAGCAAACTGCTTGGAATGGAAACGATCACGAATGGGTATTGCATAATGAACACAAGGACTGGCTGCCGAATAAACAAGCCAAAGGCAAGTACAAATGGGAAGAAGAGCAGTCAAGCCGACGACGAGAAGGAAAATTGCCGAGAGGCTAAAGTTCTAATACCAAGATAAATTGGAAAGAAAGAAAAGGAAACCAGAACTTTTATTTTTAAGAGAATAAAGTAGCTTACACATCTAGAATAATACCTATCTATGTATAGGTTACATGAGGTAAAAATAGAAAGACGGTTATGTAGTACAAACTAGACGAAGCAATGAACCGGTAGCCACATGCTTGAGCTGAAACACACCAACAGATGTAAATAAGGAAAACTCAAAACAGGAACTTAACAGTTTTTGGGGTTGAATTCTTTTACTTGAATCATGAAAGAAAAATGTAAAAATTATTTGTATCAGTGCATGATTTGTGATAAAACGATAACTTTTCTTGACTGTGATTATTTCTCTTTGATTCCTAAATTGAGTTCATCTCTCATCCAATTTTAATTTTTTTCATCAAGACCAAATTTGATTTACCCAAATGGAGATCATTATTTTTCGTTATGTCTTGTATTTGTTATTTTACTTTCACTGTATTTGTAAAAGTTTTTTTTTTCTGTTTTAATTAGGTCCATAAGTGAACCATTCACTTGATGACTGACTCAACTTTGCTAAATTAATTCTTATTCAAATTTCAGTTAAATGTGTTTGAACCATTTCTAAAATCTTAAAGGCTACATGAACCTCAAACCGACTTATTTTTGTTCATGAACGAACTTGTTTGTTGTTCAGCAAACAACATCTTGTAAGCTTGATATTATGTTCAATGTTAGCTTTTATATTATTTGATTAAATTTAGTGAACTTTTACTTATTTAATAATAATATTATATATTTATGATATTAGAGTTAATCCAAATCATAATAGAAATGATAATTATTATTGTTGATATTCCAACAGTTATAACTAAAACTCTTGAATACAAGAAATATTGAAAACAAACACAATGACACATAAGGACATAACACCTAGACCCCAACTAGGACTAGGGGGAAAGTGGTGATGGGACAGTAGGGAGGAGGGGCTGGCAGAGAGGGGTACGGTAGCAGGTGAGGGAAGCCAAGGGTGTGACAACAGTAGGTTTTGTGGTGGAGTGGAGCTACGGTAGTAGGCAGGGAAAGTTTATGGTGGTTGTAGGGAGCCTTGGAGGAGGTAAACGACAGGAAAACTTGGAGAGTTGGGGCTTAGCGACAGCTGGAAGGTCGAATAGTTGAGAGGCAATTGCAGTACAGGTAATAGGGGGAAAGGGTTTCGCCGCAAGAGGCAGGGCCGTTTCTGGGGGCCGACAGTAGGAAACAAGAGCAAGTTTGGGCTTGCGGCAAGGAACAAGAAAGAGGGGTTGCAGTGGCACGTGGGTGAAGTAAGTATCCCTATGGGGTTGAGTTATAGTCGCAACACCCCTCGAGCCTTTGGAGAATATCACCACCTTAGACAAGTTATAGCCGGAGCATCTTCTCACCTTCAGATACAACCTTAGATGGTAAAGTAGATTCCAACGACAAGCTTGAACAAATTCTGAAATTAGAAAGACAAAAACTAAACCGTAAGCAAACAAACAAGATATATATAATAGATGATAATAGATAGAAATAGAAAGTAGTAGAAAATAAATGGGATGGAATAGGAATGGAATAGGAATGGAATAAAAAGAAAAAGGAATAGAATAGGAAAGGGAGATGGGCGACAAAATTGGTAAAGGAGGATCCTCTCCCTTGGGCGGCAAAGCTTTCTTAATCGGTCGGCTTGCCCTAGAGACTCCTTGGCTGGATCGGCTAGTCTAGCCCTTCCATTGCATCTGGGCTGCGATAGGTAAACCTTACGTTAGTTTCCCGTGGTTGGGGGAGTTTTGATCTCATTCGTCGAAGCTTTTATTTCCTCATCATATGTCGTCAGGTCTACCACGTTAAATGTGACAGAAATATTGTAATATCTCAGTAAGTCAATCTTGTTGGTGTTGGCATTCCAAAGCATATTTTGATAGAATATGTATTCATTCTATTTTGGCACAATCATGAGAGAACTATACCTGGATGAGATATCCTTAACAACTGAGTTTCGAGCCATCAAAACTGTAATTGGTTTCTTCCACTCATTGTACTTGTTCGAGTGTATCTGATATACATATATGTAAGGAAAAATCAACTATGGGATGAAATATATTGCAGCCTGAACCACATTGAAGTATAATCACCCAGGAGAGGCCATTTCTCCCTCGCAGAAAGGACCCAGATCCCATTAGAGTATTTTATTCCCTATAAAGCTCCGAAGACAATTTTCAAAGTTGTGATTCATCCATACTATCTAGGCATCTAATGGTGGGTACACGACCAAACAAAATCTAATATCCACATAACTTCATATATCTTCCACACATGATACAAATTGGTCTTATTCCTGACATGATGGGTCTTCCTCAGTGAGGGAAACTCAGGAAGAGTTCTATAGCTATAAAAAGTCTGAATTTCTCATATGGTTCCACGCCCTCAAGATTGTCTCGGAGAAACATTCTGGAACTATGCGCACCTTTTTATCATTAGTTGGAAGTTGGAAGTTGGTGCTCTCCATTTATGTCATCATCTTCTCCAACGTCTATTGTGTCATTACTCATTATTCATTTCTTCAACTGCTCCCTGCTTTGTGAAATATATCATCCCCTAGTTGTGCAATTTGCTTCAATATGCTCAAATCCGTGACACTTTAAACACTTCTTGGTTGAGATGGATATGGTAATGCAGATTGGTGCCCTCTGTTCTCCACTCTGAAGTAATGACTTCTTTGGCGGGATCAGCTTGGATGTTCTCCTGAGTGTATTTTGGTTGTAAAACCCTGGGGTTAAACCCTGAATTTAAGATGCGGTGGTTGCCCGACGATGTGGTCTCTTCGTCTTTGAAGCTAGGGTCTAAACAACCAGTCTATAGTGAGCGGGTAGGAACTGGCTCTGCGTCTCCCATTTCATCTTGAACCAGGTAGTAATATGATCTTTTTCTTCTCACTGGTGTAAGTACTTTAGATTTTGCCACCAAAATAATGTTTTCTTCTTTAGTTTGCTGGAGGTTAATTTCATTATTCTGTTAGGTGGGATGTCCTGACACTCAAATACATATTCTAAGGTTCAGAGCCACTTGACGAATTCGTCTGGATCCCTGTGGCCATCAAAATGACAAATCCACATGTAATTTAAAATTGTAGTTTCTCAGATATTTCAGGTCACATCTTTGAACTAGATGTTCTTCATCCGTGGAATCCACATGATGCAAGAGGTTTCTTCGATCTAACAAGTCATTGTTTTGGCTACGGGTGACCCATCTGGAATGCCCGTGGGAAGCTTCTGTTGTAGTTAGTGAATTTCCCACTGCATATACTCCCCATAAATTTCTTGAGCACCTCTTTATGAAATTATCGTATACAGGATCATATCATTTCTCTTCGATCAGGCTACCGGCGATTATCTCCTTGGTGGCATGACTGGGTTTTGGTTGTTGGTAGGTAGAATATGGTGTAAGAGAAATGTAGGGTAATAGAAAAAATTTAGGTTGCGATAGGGTTAGGTTTTAGCAAATGCTAGAAACCTTAGGATATGACTAGGATTTGATTTGCTCTAATATCAAATGATATCGAAATTAATCAAAACCACAATAGAAATGAAAATTACTATTGCTAAAATTTAAGCGGTTGCACAACCAAAACTCTTGAAAACAGGAAATAATGACAACAAACACGACACTAGGACATAACAACAAAGAACACAACACAGACCACAACTAGGACTAGGATGAAGGTGGTCACAGGTTAGCAACGAGGATGGGCTGGCTGAGAGGTGTACAATAGCAAGTGGGGGAATTTTAGAGGGTTATGGCAGCAAGTTGTATGGTGGATTGGTGATACGATAGCAGATGGGGAATGAAAGGATGTAACAACAAGTATTGTGGTGGAGTGGAGCTACGATAGTAAGTGGGGAAGGTTTATGGTGGTTGTAGGAAGCCTGTGAGGAGGTGAATGGCAGTAAAACTGGGAGAGTGGGGGTTTAGTTGCCACTATAAGGTGGAATAGGTGTGAGATAGTTGCGGTATAGGGAATAGGGGGGAATGGTTTGGCGGAAAGAAGCAGGGCCGATTCTTGGGACTGGCGATAGGAAACAGGAGCAGGTTTGGACTTGCAGCGGGAAACATGAAAGAGGACTGCAGAGCAAAGTGGGGGAAGCTAAGTATCATTGCGGGTCGAGTTACAGCCGGAGCACTCATTGAACCTTTTGACGTGATCACCACTTGGACGAGTTACAACCATATCATCTTCTAGCCTTCAGATACGGCCCTAAACGGGAAAAAACCGCGTACGAGTTGAACAAAATTTTGAAATCAGAAAATTTAAAACTAAACCCTAAGCAAGCAAATAACAAATATGTAAGAGATGATACTAGCTATAAATAGAAGGTAATAGAAAAGGAAATGGATGAAATAGAAAGGGAAAGGAATAGAATAGGAAAGGGAGGTGGGTGGCATTATTGGAAAAGGAGGATCCTCTCCCTTGGGAGGCGAAGCCTCTTGGGCCGGTCCGGTTCCAGCCCTTCCACCGTAGATGGGCTAAGATAGGTAGCCCTGCATCGATTTATTTATTAATCTAGGTTACTTTCTCAATTCTCATTTCTTATTTTCATAATTCAGCCTAACATAATTTCGATCTCTTATTATATTCTTGAGTTTTGCCGCTTTAAACAATTGCACAAGGTTGATGTTTGAGCTTCACAATTCGGCCCAAGACTTTGAAAAGTCAAAGCGGGAACGGACTGTCGGATGAAGAAATTTCTATCTAAATGTTTTTCTTAAACAAAAATTTTCTTACATATATAGAAATCGTCTAAAACATAAAAACGACATTTATATTCAAAATTTTAATTAATCAAAATCAATTTAAATTTAATTGTTTACTACTATAACAACAACAACAACAAGTCTTTATCCCACTAAGTGAGGTGAGACATAAATGCTCACTACTGGTATACAAATAAAAAAATTGAATTTACCATCTCCTCGGGCTCTTTGATGCCAATAGACATATTAGTATTTAATGTCCATTTACTCTAAAAGAGGTTTTCTTCAAAATCACAACTAAATGATGAGTTCAACAAATCAATTTATAAATTGTTTTTAAATTACAAGAATTCACGCTTCAAAACAATTTATATAAAATAAAATAGTTTATAATCAGATTTTATGAAAAACTAAAGATAAAATAATAAAATGAGATAATTAATAAATAAATTTTATTATACTTTGATTTATTTCATACAAAACATCCATCAAAGGGAATCAACGTTTGTATGTGTACTAATAATACACATTTGATAACATTTTTAAAAAATCTGTTGAGTTAGACAACTATTTTAATTTTGATTTTATTGTGCAATGGTATCTTGCTTGCTCAACAAATACCATATGGGGATGATTCCAACATTTAAATATTCATTTGAATATTTTGTATATTATTTCCTGTTTTTATTCAATATTTGTTTTCAAGCATATGAGAAATATAAAATTTGTATTTTAAAGAAAAATACTAAATAAAATTAAAAGATTTTTTAATTGTATATAAAAGTTGACTTAGAAATCATTTGTATTCGATTACAAAATTATATAAATTACTACAAACATAAAAATATGTTAATTCATTTGCTCAAAATAGTCAAATGTCCTTTCACCGGTCAACCTATTTTCCTGTTACTCAAAATGCTTTCCATGTTGCACTTATTAGTTTTCATTAACTATTTTAATGAATTTATTTAAATTAATTATTACAAATTAATAATTAAAATAATTAAAATGTTATTATTTTTACATTGAGTGAGGTTACACTGAGATTGTGATTCACATAAGCAGGCCTATCAGAGATGAGCTCTTGAAAATAAATATGATTTTGTTAGAGACTTGAAAAAGATGTTAGAACTCATGTTAAGCTTAAAATAATAGGTAAATTAAAAACAACTTTAATTTAAATAAATATAATTATCATTATAAAGATAATATTATAAAAAATAAACATAATGAGTAATTATATTAATTTAAATGCTTGGTGATAATTAATCAATTTTTATTTTAATTAACAAGTATATAATGAATTTTAATCATTATACTCAATTTAATTAAAATAAAAATCATAAGTTAAAATGTATGCATTCATTATCTATGTTTTGTTGCCCATCTTGAAAGCACGACACGATGAGTTTTTCTATTGATTTGAATTCTTGCATGAACGATCCCAGTTAAAGACATTGATTTTGCGTACTAGCTTGAATCTTGGACTTTTGATATTGCTCTTGCTTACACTCTGATTTAATATATTTTCTATGCTTATAATTAGCTGACTTTTAGGTTTTTAATGGTTTTGAGATTGCTCTTATTCTTACTTAACCCTATTTCCTCTATTTTCCTTTATTTCTCTACCGTTGTTTTAACTAATTCATCTTGAAATATAACCAACTACTACTTTTTAGTTTGGTTGGTGGATGTGATGGTTAATCTCTATGTACTTTCTTGATTTTTTATTTTTTTTTGACTTTAACTGAGTTGCAAAGTTAAAAGGCTCGGGGGAGGGCCGTCTGGTCCTCAAGCGAGGGGAGCTTCTGCCCCCTCCTTCCCCTTCTTTCTTTCCTTCTCCCCCCTTTTCCTTCTATTTCTCCTTTCTGCCCCTTTCTTTTTCTTCCTCCCCTTTCCTTTTCTTCTTCTCCTTTCCCTCCTCACCTTTCCTTTCTCTCCCCCCCCCCCNATTTCCATTTCCTTTTCTTCCTCCTCCTTCCTTCCTCATATTTCCTTTCTCTCCCCCTCAACCTTTCCTTCCTAAGCACTTTTCTATTTTAAATCCTTTCCTAAAACCCAAACGTCTAATTTTATTCTCATTCTTTATTTTAAAAGTTTTTCCTAAATCCTGAAATCTCTTTTTATTCTCCTTTCTTATTTTAAAAGTATTTCCTAAAATCTGAAATTCTTTTTATTCTTTTTATTTATTTTAAAAGCCTTTTCAAAAATTTGAAATTCTTTTTATTCTCCTTACTTATTTTAAGCCTTTCCAAAAATCTGAAATTCTTTTTATTCTCCTTTCTTATTTTGAAAGGTTTTTTAAAATATTAAATCCTTCCTAGAATAGGTCAAGCCACTTTATAAATTGGAGGTGATGTGCCTAGAATTAGGGGTCTTATTTTTGTTATCTGAAATTAGGTTTTAGCCTAGGTATTTTTCCTTTGAGAGTTGTATATGACGCCAAGGTAGTGTTTCAGCTGTCCCTCGTCCGAGGTGGTGATCGTCTCCACAGGTCCGAGTCAGGTGGTGCTCTGGCTGTAGCTTGAACCCGATGAGATATTTATCTATCCTTCCATTCTTCATGTTGTTGTCCGCTCGCTTCCCAGCCCTACAGCAGGCCACTGCACCTCTTCCCCAACAAACACCGGTTGCTGTCCTCCCTCCAACTTGTTGCCAGCCTTCTTCCAGCAAGGCTGCAACTCTCCATACTCCATCCCAACACTCTACCTTGCTATCCAGGCCTTTCCCATCTCTGCCAGGGCTTTCCTGCTCGATGTCCACCCTCTGAAAGTGCTGACGAGCCTTCTCCACTGTTGCCCCACCTTCTCAGCTTGTTTCCCTACCTTCCAACCTACCTCCCAACCACCCCACAAACCTTCTAGCCACCTAAAACTGCTGCCTCCTTCCATCATTTAACCTTCCAACCACCCTTGTTGGCCCCTTTCCCACATTCACATTTTTTGTCCCCAAGCCTTCAGATCCAATTGGCCAACCTCCAGCGCCCTTGGCATACACTTACGAGGTTTTGGCTTGTGTTTTTGTGTTTGTTTTTCGTTTATTTTATGTTTTGAAGAATCGTTGTAATTGATTTCAAATGAAATAATAATATCCGTGTTTATTTTGTGGTTTGGGCTTTCTTTTCCGGTATAAAAAATTGTTTGTTGGCCTTGATGAAATAGAAAAAAAAATTATGCATTCTGGTTATGCAGAATTATTAATGAATGTTGAAACCATTGACTATTTTTTGCATTATTTTTTTTATTTAGTTGCATTTACCCATGATTTAGAGGTGCTAATGTTCCTTCTGTAGTATGCTGCAAATTTTCATGCAACTCATGTTTGTATGGCACTATTACGATTTCTAGATTTTTTATAATTACAATTTATTTATTCATTTAGTTATAATAGTTGTTAAAAGTAGTTTACAATATGAAGGTTTTACCTCAAGGTGACGGTTTGCTTTAATAGAAGTAATGATCCCATGTTACTCTATTTAATTAGAAAATTATGAAAAAAATTACTTCGAACAAGTTTCTAAACTAAGCAACTCACACATTAATAAGGTTTTAAAATAAGTAAAATATGATGGTTTTAAACCAAGCTAATCATACTTTAATGCTTTGTTGTAATGATTAAAATATTAAATATTAGATATGTGTAATTTCTATTCTCAAGAGTTTGGTTGTTCTCTGCTTGGCTCTTAGCAAGTAGATATTATAATTAAGGTGGTCGCAAACACTGTTAATATATGAAGTCTAGTAGTAGTTCAATTTTTTAACTTGTTTATTAGTTCTTAAAATTCTGGCTTGATTAACTTAGGCGACTTAAGTACAAACGAATTTTGATTATGAAAAAAATTAAACCGGCCAAAAATGAACATGAATAATTTGCTGTATGGCCAAACCAAGTTCAATCTAAGATTGGCTCTGCTCAATTACAGCTCTAGCTCTTTAACAATCAGTATGGTTAGAAGGTCATTATTTGTGCGTTTTTGGAGATTTTAGCCATGTTACGAAGATTCTTTACTCTAGGTTTTCATCAATTCAATTGCCATGGTTTGAAGTTGCTTTTATGATTTAACATTGAGCATAGTTAGAAAGTTATTATACGTGTTATTGTTGATGCTAGTCATACAGCCATAATTCTTTAGGCTGTCTTGTTTCGGTCTTTGACAATGGGTCTTAATCAATTATTTTGCTATGCCTTGAATTTATTATTTTTTTTAAACTATTGTTTCTTCTGGATGCTGCAGAAATTCATAACATATATTCTCAGAAATTATAGATTATGACAGTATTATGCATAAAGTTCTCACAGGTGGCTTCTTATTTTTCTATTCATTGTAATTTATTATCTATTATGAATGATGCTTCAAGCCTGATGACACTTTTAGAAATTAAAATAATGGAAGGTATCCTGAAGAGTACACTTTTTTTTATGCATAAGGAGAAATATATATACATCTCCCATAGATAGTACAAAATAGGAATAAAAAACCAAAAAAGGGGAAAAATAAATAGGGGCCGACAATCCTTTAGAGGGCCATGAAGAGACATAACAATATAAAGCTTTGATTCGTGTGCCTTATGTTTATTTCTATATGAGGGTTATACATAAACATATCCAATTGTACAAAGCTTTGATCCATGCGCCTTAGGTTCTTTGATATGATTGGAACAGAAATTCAACACTCTTTAAATTAGATCTTATAGATCCACCATTCCAAATTTGCTTATGATATTTTTAAATGTTGGACTGTAGAGGCCTCTGGTGAGTATGTTGCCCGGTTGATTTTATTTGATATTGTCTTGTATTTAACATCCGTTCTTTCAACAAAGTCTAATTTTTGCCTAATTCAATTGAAGTTTCAGATTATACTCTATCATCTTGGTTTCTTTCATTAGGTCCATAACATATTTCTGCTATGAGAGAAACATAAAAAGCCTACTGATTCTTAGCAGCATGCTATTCCATAATTATGCATGATCATGGAATCGATTTTTTCCCAAAGTAACAATTTTGTTTTTTGGGCTCTGGAGATAAATCCAAAAGGTGTCAGATCTTTCCTTTCCTTTTAGAACTGTTCTCACGATTTGAGAAAGTACAAGTTAAATTCTTTTGTTCAAGCGCTAAGATGCTTGAAATAATTGAAGTTCTCTTTTGGTCTAATTTTCACAATTAATCATAGTCGATTCCTTTGGAGTGAAGTCAAAGGATCCTGACATAATGAGTAAAAGGAGAATCGACAGGATGGGTAAGGTTGGAAATTGAAAGTCTCATCCCTAGAGAATAATGACCACGGTTGAAAGTGGAAACCCTAACCTTCAAAATAAAAAATAAAAGTTGAAAGTAAAAACCCTAACTTTAGAGAATAAGAATAAAAACTAGAAGTAAAATCCTTAACTTTAGAGAAAGAGTAGAGGTTGAAAGTAACACCCTAACTTTGCTCTGTTACCATGTTGAAAATAAAACAACGGAAAACTCACAAGAGTACCTTGTAGAAATCAAAACGATGGAAAAACTCTCAAGAGTCTTCACTTTCTTTGTGCAAGTGGAGAAATATATATACATCTCCCATAGGCATTACAGAATAGGAATAAAATAAAAAATAGTGGGGGCGGGAATAAATAGTGCCGAACAATTTGTTAGGCAAGCACACAAATTGCAATTAGAAGGTCGTAGAGAGACATGTAATGGAATAAGGCCTCGGTTATTATGCCTTAAGTTCTTTTCTATCCGAGGGTCATATGTAAACAGATCTAACGACACAAAGCCTTTAACCGCGTTCCTTTTGTTTTTTGCTATGATTGTAGCAAAAATTCAACAACATTGAAAGTGGAAGGCTGACTACTTGAATTCTGTTTTCTCTTTTATGGTTTTACTGTTATTTAGGAATTTTGTTTTTTCATATGATTCTTACGAGAAAATTAGTAGAAGAGTGTTAGTTGAAGAGGTAGCGTTAACTGTTGTAACATCTCTCTGGAAGCTGCAAAATTTTTCCTTGCTTTGAGCAAAATCATGCTAAAGTCCTCCTGTTCTAAATGGTGGCGGAAAACTGTTTTGTATTAGTTCAAGCTCGATGTATTGAATTACTAATTATTTTGATAATCCTCTTCTTAATTTCCAAGTATGCCAATGTGTATTTTATTCTTTTTGACATACCTTATTTAGGCTGTTATTTTTTTTCTTTTCTTTACTTTTTTGTTTTTATGTTAATTATTGTTTTTTATTTTCTATTAGATTCAAGCAACTTATGTTAACAGTTTATGCGTTACTTAGTTTTTGGAGATGGATTATTTTACATGTTGCCGAGAGGATGAAATTGACCTCAACTTGTACCAAGTTGACGAAATCATTCGGTTGTTTTTTAATGCCATCAGCCTTTTTGAACTTTATTCTAGGAAAAAAACCTTTTCTTGGAAGTGTAATTGTTATTTGTTTTAAGAGAATTCATGGACGGCCACTTGCCTTTAGGTTGGTCTCATGAAGATGACACTTTTGCTAAGAATTTTGAGGTTATTTATTTTATTTTATTATTTTTTTGAGTTTGGTACATCAGTTCTTGGAAAATGTGGGCTTCAAATTTTGTCTTTATCTGAGATTGTTTTGGCGATGTCTGGTTTTGTGTTGCATTACGCCAATTGGATAAGAATGCTGATCATTCAATATGTTGTTTAACGTGAGCTGATTGGCTATACTGATTTTGATTGTTGTGCTGATCGATGGTATTGATTTTTATATGGAAGTGGGCGTGTCTTTCAAGGATGCTTACATCTTTAGCTGCTAAAAGGAGTGGATAATGCTTGTTAACTTTTGCTTAAAAAGCTGTTGGCCAATTAGTTTAAGAAGTGACGGTGGTTATTTTTATGTTTGATAGGGCATCCAAATTCCTGTATAACTTTAACTAAAATAATTGATGTTTAATAATTAATTCTTTTTTTCAATCTTTTTGAAAGATATATAATATACTTATAGAAACCTCAAGTGCGGTAGATCAATCTTTTTGAAAGATATATAATTATACTTGCATAAGCTTATTTGCCGGGCATTGAAGTAAGTTGAGGATCCATGTTTGCATCTCAATATTCTAAGGGAGGCGATTTTTAAGGAGTCTGCCATGGAGTACTATTTTTAACATTCTTGTACAGAAATGATACATATTTGAAACTAGTATAACACTTTTACGACTTGAATCCATTTTCCTTGATCGATCCTTTTGTATTATATGATATTTAAATTTTAATTCTTTTGATTATTCTTGTCATTGAAACAGGTAGTAAGGTATGATATCCTTTTTTATCTACTTCCATTCATTTATTTTCAAGCACTTACCTCTATCCAGTTTTTCAAGTTATGTCATTTACATATCTATTACGACAACGCACGAGCGACTTTTTTTCCTCTACGACGCTTCTTCCTCTTCTTTGTGTGCGAGAGATCCGGAAGAAAGCCTTCTTCGTGAGTTCCTTCTTCGATCAAACTACTCAAAGCTCATCTTTCCTTCGTACTGAAAGCCAAGAACTGCTCATCGCTTGTTCGGGTAAGAAAACATGCTGCTACTCCTTCTCTCTGATCGCACACCCTATAGCACATGCATCTCAGATTGATTTATAAGGTGAATCATCTGTTTGGCTTCCATCCCCTCTCGCTTCTTCTCCTTTCAGTTCGGCTTCTCGGCTCCTCTTTTCCCCTTCTTGGCTTCTTCGTTTCCTCTCCCGCACTTTGACTCTTTGATTCCACTCCCCTGGTTGCATAAACGGAACGTTACACCATCTTCGAGATTCTATCCACCACAATCATCACAAAATCCTTTTTCCGTTGTGTCGTCGAAAGACTCACCACAAAATCCATGCTAACATTCGCCCACAAGGCCTTCAATACTTGTAATGGAGTGTATGGTCCTGAATTCTACCATTTGATTTTTGCCACATGACAAATTCTGCATTGCGTTACATGTTGCTTCTCATCTCTCATTAGTCGGGGCCAAAAGTGTTGTCGCCCGACTGGGAGGATCATCTTTTGTCGATGTGTCATATAAGTCCTCCGCTGTTACTCTCTAGAATGATGGACTCTCTTAGCGAACATCGATGAATACAAAACTTGTTCTGGTGGAACAGACAACCATCAAGTTCGTGATACTGCTCGATAGGCTTCTTCTGACATGAGCATGCAAAGAAGTGATCAACAAATGACGACAACTTTGTGCATCTACTAAACGATTCTGGCTTGCTGCATTGTGCTTAAGTACGAACTGGAACGATGCCAACAACTCCACCCATGAAGCATGTCGACTTCTTATCTTGTTTCGGCTGTTCAAAAATCTCGAAGCCTCGTGATTTGTAAGTAAAGTGAACTCGCTCGTTAGCAGGTAGTGACTTCAGTGATTAAGAGCTCTCATGATCACATAGAACCCTTTGTTATTAATCAAATACTTTCTCTAGGCTCATTTAGCTTCTCATTGAAGAGGCTATGGGGCGGTCTCCTTGGCTTAGTATTACTCTGATCCCCACATTTGAAGTGTCACATTCTACCTCGAACAACTGACTAAAGTATGGTAATACCAATACTGGTGCCCGAGTCACCATCTCCTTCAGAATAACGAAATTGCACTAACTGCCTTCATCCATTGGAACTTTTCTTTTCAAAAGTTGTCAGGGGAACCGCAATGGTGTTGAAGCTCCTGATGTACCACCTATAAAATGATGCCAACCCTAAAAAAGTAAATGATTGTGGGGGTGTCTAGCTCACGATGGCCTTGATCTTTTTGTAGGATTCTTCTAGATGCCTGTGCTAGACATAATATAGCCCAAAAAACATACCCAGGAAGCGAACCTTGTTTGGGTTGACATATAATTTCTCCAATTGCAAAATCTCGAAGACCATCCTCAGGTATTTCAAGTAATCCTCCATGGATCTGTTATTGTTGACCTCATTTTTAGTGAGGTCTAGTTTTCTTGTTAGGGTTTAGGTCTAGCCTTAAGGTTCTCCCGTTGACTATCTTAGAGCATTAGAAATAGGACCCGCCACATTTTAGAAATCCAATATACTTCTTTACCTTTTGGAGTTTCGCATGTGTGGTATCGGCCTCTAGCATTTAGGAGGTAAAAACCAACACGAGGAAACCCAAAAAGAGTCCTTATAGTATCATTAAGCTGTAGGATTGCCTTATGCACAATTTGCATTTTCGCGCGCACAAATTTCGCGATTCGGATGGTCGACACGTTCGATTACCACAATTCGCATCGCTTGCGCCATTATTCGTCGAAAGCTTAAATAAAATTATTGAAACTATCGATCATAGACTCGAAATTTCGATGAAAATCAAATTCAACCCATTTTTGACCCGATCATCGGCGAGGTTGTCCGAACGACCTCGGATGACGAAACGGACTGTGCTGTTGCGCCTGAAATGTCAATTTTAGCTAGGAGGGACACCCGTTTTGCTAGGGCGCCGCACACGAATAAATTGCACAAAATTTGATGCTTTTTAAATAAATAAATAAATAAAATCATTATTTTAAAATTCTTAAATCCCTAAACCTAATCTCACGCACCTGATCCCTCCTATCCTTCCCGTTTGCGAAATCAGCCTGAGGTCCGCCTCGTCTTCCCTCTCGCGAGTCTCCCGAGCCCTCTCCTTTTCGATCGCACGCACGCCCTAACCCAGCCGAGCTGAGGCCGAGCTCCCTCTCCATCTCGCAAAGCTTCGCCTTTGTCCTCGAGGTCCCCTCCTTGTGCTCTGGTAAAGCTTCCACCTACTCCCTTCTGCTCTGCCTTCATCTGCTCCCCACTCCTCCTGTGCCCTTGTCGCCGCTCTCCCGTCCTTCTGACGTTCGGCTTACCGCCTAGGTAAGTGCAGGCAAGGCTTCTCCTCTCTCTTCTGTTATAAATATCCCTCTTGGGGAAGGTTTTGGTGTTGGCCGAAAGAAATTTTGAGAAGAGGTGGAGGTGATGCCAAAATTTCCTCTAGTCTCTTTGGTTGGATTTTCCTTTGCTGGATTTTTCTTGCTCTGTTCATCTTGTGCGTTCTCGAGGTCTGTTAGAATTGTGTTCTGTTTTGGAAACGCTCAAACAAGATAATTTTGTTTCCCTCCCTTAACTGTTCAATATTTTTGTGGATTGCTCGATATTCTTGCTTGGTGACTCGACATTCTTGCGTGACTGCTTATTTGGCTACCGAAGTATCATCTTTTTGTTTGGTTGTTTGAGATTCTTGCTTTACTGCTCGATGTTCTTTTTATTTGGTTTGCTCGACATTCCTGCTTGGCTTGCTTGGTCTTCTCACCAAGATTGTGGTCCGAAAAAAAAAAAAAATTGTTCAATGAGATTCTCTTAAATCTGAAGGGGATGCTCTCTTCCAATATTCTTTACTCTATCAATCTTTCTTTCATTTTATCTTATTTTATATATGGAGGCTTTTAACTTCCTGTATTTGGATATGCAAGCCTTTGTTCCCTTAAGATGAGCTTTCTTTGGATAAACCATTTTTCTAGAAAAGGTTCCAATCAAAACGTCTCTTTCATTGTTGATTTTAAAGTATATAATTTTTTGTGTCTTTCGTAACTCTCTTTTGGAGAATCAATGGCCCATCCACATGTATGCTTCTCATTTTCAGCCATTGGGAAACTGCAGCATCATTACTAGTTTTGCAATTTAATATTTCCAAGGGCCATTTACATGCATACCACCCAACTTTCTGTACCTTTACATATCTAACACCTAAATTTTACTTTTTTACATTTATGTCATCCAAGTTTTTAAAATTTTGCAAAAAAAAA
>JXCR01119077.1:2103-17668 GCA_002079205.1 Phalaenopsis hybrid cultivar
CATTGTGAATTCCTGATCCCTGATGAGGAGCCTCGGGTCGAATTACTGGAAGGTAGGTTGCTGCCATCAGTTGGCTTTTCTATATTGGTTGGCTCAAATATTTTTCCATTTTGTTTTAGTCAAATTTGTTCAAATTCAGATTGATCAATCGTCCTTTTGTCCTTCTCCTGACTCGGTCGGTCTTTAGCTTTAGGTCCGGTAGCTTTATTCAATTAGATAAGTGGGCCTCTCAATCTTATATCAATTGACCCAACTTTGTCATACTTACTTACTCCCAGACCTTTAAATCTTATCTAAATTAGACCTATTTTTCATTTTGTTCAAAATTTTACTTGTCTTGAAATTTATATCCCAAGCTTTTCATCTCCAACACTCTCTTGGTGATTTTGTACTATTGGTGATTTTGTAGGCACTTGCAGCGGGTTAGAACAATGCTTGCGCACCGCAGTCCCAATGAAGCGAGCCTCTTGACCACTCAACTACGATAACAATTCCTATGCGTTGGATTTTCGTCGCCGCTGTGTAGTTCTTTCTTCCATAGACGAGCTTTTCAGTGCATGTCCATTGGCCGGGTAGTAACTCCGTCCGCTTGGAGAGCGACGGAATCAAGCAATTACCAGCGCTTCTATCCAAAACCAGCCGATGCTCATCCAACGATCTCTCNCTTTCTTCCATAGACAAGCTTTTCAGTGCATGTCCATTGGCTGGGTAGTAACTCCGTCCGCTCGGAGAGCGACGGAATCAAGCAATTACCAGCGCTTCTATCCAAAACCAGCCGATGCTCATCCAACGATCTCTCTTCCTTTCCATCTCCTTCAGTGGAGCTAGCACGGGCAGGACGGCAGATTCCCTTGCGCACCATTCTATCATGCGGCTCCACTCACCTTTCCCCAGCCGTCGGTTTTTCTCTTTTAATCCCCAACCCCTCCCCTTCCCTGCTCCAACACCTCCCTTCCCCTCTTTTGCTGCTACAGGCAAGGAATCGAAGCAGCCCTTTGCTGCCCTGCTCCAGGCTGGCGGTGCGAAGATATCTAAAGATGGTAATTTTCTCAAATACTCCATTGAATTCGACAGTTTAGCATTGGTATCTGATGGATTTTTCTAATCTTTTGGTATGCGGTATGGTTCTTTGAAATTCTTTCTTTAGATGTTGTGAGGGAGAACGATCCCGCGAACAATGTTCCGGATACAATATTTTCGAAGTTAGGGATGCAGCTTCACCGGAGAGATAACCACCCAATTGGAATATTGAAGAATGCCATTTATGAGTACTTTGATGCGAAGTACTCGGGGAAGTTTGTGAAATTTGATGACCTTAGCCCCATTGTTTCTGTAAAAGCGGTGAGAGTCTTGAGCTTGTTAGCATGTTCGTTTCTTCAATGTAGATAAGCTATTTGTTGTTTTGCTTGTTTCAGAAATCTTGGTATTGACATGAATTTCATTGAGAACTGGAGGGTCCTTGTCTACATAGATATTTCCAGTTCGCTAATGGGCGAAGCTTGCTACTTCTAACTGTTTTTTTAGGGTCTTGGGTATTGAAGTGTTATGTAGCAGGGTCATGTAGCATGTTAAGTCAAGTAGGATTAAGTGGGCCACTAACTTAGAATTCTGCAAATTCCTAGAGATTTAAGTTCTAGAAATCATTCCGTTAGGTTATTTTGAGCTCAATTTAATATGAGAAACTATTTTGGCAATATGTTTCGGGACTCTTGCTTAAATGAAGATTTAATTCTTTGAACAGAAGTGTTATGATAGAAGCTAGTTAATTAATATCAAATCATCTAGGAGGTTCTTACATCAAATCAAGCTTAAATCAAGCTCAAGATCAACCTGAAATTCCAAATGTAGCATCTAGCCTTTATTTTTAGCCAATATGTCCCAATTGGTTAAGGTAGGTGCATAGAATATGGTTGGCTATTTGGTGTGCATAAGTGGCTTCATGATCAAGATGACGAATTTGTAGATGCTATAATATTTCAGACCACTCATTTCACAATGTGATGGCTAGCCACTATAACCTTGGAAGGAATGTTCTATTAGATGCTTATGCAATAAGGATGAATGACTATTATAAGGGGAATTACCTTTTTGATATCATATTTTATGATTTTGTTTAACTTTGTTATTTTAATGCACACTTTATAAAATTAATTATAAAATGAAGTCAATCTTTAATTCAAACAATTTTTAGCCAACTTTATCCTTTCTCTAGTTGTTTGTCTTCTTTTTTATACATTCCCCCTCTCCAAATCCTAAAGGTCTAAGAAGACAATAGAAATTTGAAGTTTATGCTCCCATAAAACACATGTAAACATTTAGGTGTGCACTTTATCATTCTGAGCCTTCACGTTGCTTTGTCTGTTTTATTTCTTAATTTTTTATTTTTTTTGTACTCTTTTCTTATGAACATGTCAATATTGGTGATCCTATTGTGAATTGATTTTTCTATATAAAGACTTAGTTGGTTTGGTTTGGTTCTCTGTGCCAATTTTTCTATTGTAGCATTGAGTCAGTGTTGCACTATTTCTTCATACATGTGGCTTTTCTATTGTAGTTATGTGGCATGTTATTGAAGATTTGTTGCAAATGTCTTTGCATGTATGGAGTGGGATTCTTCTATATTTGCTGATATGCAATTCCACGTTACTATGGAAGAAGCTGAAGTTTTCATTCTCTGAAGATTTTGTATCCAATACAATTGTTAAATTAAATCTTTCTTTGTAGATTTCAACCTCTTATTACAAGTATCTTTAAAAAACACAAGTCTATAACTGGATAATAAAATTAATGCATCAGAGGAAGTTCGAGAAAATTATTAGATTAAAATGTGAGAAAAATCACAATATTCATATGATAGGTGAAGAGATCTATTATAAGCTCTTCTTTGTGCACCTGGCTTGAAGCCGGGTGAATGTTGAATGTTGGGGAATGAAATATATATATTTTTTATTTTTATTTTCCTTGAAAATAAGATATGGAACCTTCTATTTACTTGGGATTTAATGCTTGTTAAACTACTATTTGAATTGACAAATTATTTTTGACATTTTTTACAATAGTGATGAGATGAGAGTCTATGTCTACTGGAGGATTTGTACTATGATTTTGGATGTTGATAATATTATGTTATCTTTCATAGGGCTTATTAAAATAAGGGAGGTTTTGAAAGGCCCTGATTTCATAACTATGTTTACATTTTTTTTTTAAAATCTTATGTGCATTCATAAATAGAGGAACATGGAATGATTTTTAGCACACGTGAAGAGAACTTTTGGTTATTTGCATGCTCCTCTTTTTCAAGATTGCAAGGATCAATAAAAATGGAGATGATAATAAAAATTTGAAGTTTATGAAAAGAAGAAGATAGATGAGTTTTACTATTTATAAAAAAAATAAAACAAAATAAAACAAAATAAAAAATACATAAAGAGGGAATAAGAGCAAATAATAAGTAATAACGGCTAGGGGTTGCCATTATAATGTAATACTCCCCCTCAAGTTGAAGCATAAATGTCAGTCTTGTTCAACTTGGATTTGAAGTCATCGAACAAAGGGCAATGAAGATTTTTTGGTGAGGATGCCTAATAGTTGACCACTTGAGGGCACATATGAACCACAAATCTCCCTGGACTCAATCTTTTTCATAATGAAGCGTCTTTCGATCTCTACATGTTTGGTACAATCATGTTGGACTAGATTTTGAGCAATGTTGATTGTGGTCTTATTAGCACAGAATATCTACAGTGGGATGGAGATTGGCATATGGATTCACGAAACATGATGCGTAGCCAAAGAGCTTCACATATTTTTTAGGATATGGATCAGACTTCAGCTTTAACACTGCTTCGGGCAATCACAGACTGTTTCTTGCTTTTCCACTTGATAAAATTGCCCCATACAAATGAGCAATTTCTTAGGTGGAATATCGATCATGAACTTATCCGACCCAATCAACATCTAATTAAAAATAATAGATTGAATGGTGTGATGGGAGAAAAACAAACCTGGGCCTGATGTACCTTTCAAACAGTATAACATTCGGTGGACAGCTTGGAGATGATGCTCGTAGGGGTCGTGTATGAATTGATTCACTATTCCAACTGCGTAGCATATGTCGGGGCGAGTATGAGCGAGATAAATGAGTTTTCCCACAAGATGCTGGTAATGAGTTTTGTTGACAGACACAACATTTGAAATGTCAGATAGTTTTTTAAAAGGATCCATATGAACACCAATAGGTTTGTATAAAAGAAAGTTATTCTTTGTCAAGAGATCAACAATATTTTGCGTTGTGACAGACAAATTTCCCAATATGACTTACCACTTCCATGCATAAGAAGTTTCGGAGATATCACAAGTCCTTCATCTCGAAGAATGCAGCAAGAGTCTCTTTTAAGCAGTGTTTAGAAAACTCGACTGGACTGGTCGGTTCAACCGGTTCGACCGTGAGCGGGTGGTTGGTTCGGTCCGAATGTACTAAAGAACTTGTTTTCCAAATGAACTGCCCAAAATCCTTTGAACCGCCAAATCGACAAACCGATTCAACCCACATTAAGGTTCAACGGTAAATTGGTTTGAAAAGACTTTTAAAAGAATAAAATTTAGCAACGAAAAACCAAGTCAGAAAGCCCATGTGCGGTTGTTAAAATTGTTGTATGCAATATAACTTAAAGGAGAGGCGTAACTAAAATATAGAGATGTAGGACTAACTTAAAAAAATAAATAAATTTATTATTTTATTTCTTATGCTTATTTGCCTGTACATAGTTTCAATTTTTTACTTTTTTTTATATTATTTTGTTATATTTAGGAAACTGTGAATTGCAAAATGCCAAATAATATAATAGTAATGTTATATGATATTTAAAATTAGTTTTAATACACACAGATATATATATATATATATATTCAAAGGAATGGCTTATGGCTATTATATGAGCCCTGACCATCCCTTAGGCACCAAAGAATTCGAGTACCACAACCTACACTCGGGGGGATTCGAACCCTAGACTAGAGGGGACTTACAACTGACAAGTAGATGCCCGACCAACTAATCTGAGTACGCGACGCATATATATATATATATATATATATGTGTGTGTGTGTGTGTGTGTGTTAATTTTATACGATATTTAGAATTAGTTTTAATATATATAGTTATATTAATATTAATAATAGGTTACCAAAATTAATTTTTATTCATTATAAATTTTCTTAAAAGACTTTTATGTTGTCATTCTTAAATTATGTTTTTAAAACTTTTTTTGAAATTAATTATTATTAAATTTGAAAATAATATGCTAAAGTTATTATGATGTTAGTTATTTTAATATTGAGGTATTTATTTTATATTTTATGATCAATTTTTTTAAGTGAATTATTATGTTACGTTTAAATTAAAAAATTTATAATTGAAGTTATCCGGTTGAACCCCTAGTTCAATCCCGGTTCAATCTTTGAACCTTAAATATCTCTTTTTACCTTTGAACCTCGAACCTCTCTTTTTACCGGTTCAATGTCCGGTCTGGTTTTCAGAACCTTGTTTTTAAGGGCTCTAATTCTGGGGGATCGTTACCTGTAAAGAACAATATCGTCAATATAGACAATAAGGATAGTGAACTGATTGAGTCTAAGTAAAACCATGACCCACGACCACCTTGTGAACTTGCCGAACTACGCCCATGGGGACTGCTTTTGTCCTTAGAGGGACTTTTGTATCCTGCACATTCGCCCTCTGGAGGGAGTATAATCAAAGTCCGAAGGGAGAGAAATGTATACCTCTTCTGTCAGCTCTCCATTCAAGAATGCATTCATAACATCTAGTTGGAATAAAAACCAATCCAGATTCATCGCAAATGATAACATGACCGCAATAGTGTTTAGCTTAGCCACTGAAGCAAATGCCTTCTCATGGTCAACTCCGTAGGTTTTTGAAAACCAACTTCCTTTGTTGTGTTCAAAGGACCCATTGGAGTTGAACTTAGTGCTGAAAATCCATCGACGCCCTATGATTTTTTTATGTTGAGGAAGGTCCACGATGCCCCACGTGTGGTCTGCTAAAGGATATTCATCTCCTTCATTACTGTCGGTTTTTAGGCTCGATCAGCAAGAGCAACCTCAATAGTAGTATGGATTTGATGGTCCATCAGGGTGGTGGAAAATACTTTGTAGGTCGGCGATAGACTGTAAAAAAAGACCTATTTTGCCATAAAATTGATGAAACATGTCTGGTTGCTTACCTTAATTGGAGAACTCACCTCCCTATTTGAAGGAGTCGTGCTGAGGATGTCGCTTGTAGTGGAGTCATGATTCTGTAAGGAGGTAGTGAACTTCAGAGTAGGAGCATTGGGAGGGGTGCGCTAAATGTAGAGATGGACAGTGAGAGGAGGAGATTGTGTACTCTACGGAAAAGAGTACTCCTCGTCGGTGGGAACAATGAAGGGAACATCTATAGGTGTAGGATAAAGGATTGTTTCGGAGAACTCGGACTCCCTCACTTGAGGCCAAGCTAGAAATATAGTGAACACTTTCAAAGAATGAGACATCAATATTCACATGGATTTTGTTTGTGGTAGGATCAAAACATCAATACCCCTTTTGAGTTGTGGAGTTCCCAATGAAGATACATTTTATGTATCTGGGATCAACTTTACTCTGAGTGAGTGCAGTGTTCTGAACAAAGGTCGTGCATCCAAAACCTTGGGATCTAATGTGGAGAAGACTCGATTGGTAGGGAAGCATGACATCAGGATGACTAAGGGGGTTCGAAACTTATGAATTTTAGAGTGGACTCTATTTATGAGATATGCGGTGGTTAGAATAACATCGTTTTAAAATCGTTTCTGGATATTGAATTGAAACATAAAGGTGACAATTTTTTTTGTTTGACAATCTCATCTTGTTGAGGTGTGCCCGTACATGAGCTATGGTAGAGGATGCATTTATTTACCAAGAATTCACCTAAAATAGTGTGAAAAATTCATGGTCATTATTGGTCTGAAGAAACTGAATAGGAGTTTTGACTCGTGTTAAAACAAAGGTGTATGAGTTTTGAAAGGTGATAGCAACTTCAATTTGTCTTTTAAAATGTAGACCCATATCATTCGAATGTTGTCATCAATTAAGGTCAGGAACCATCTTTTATTTGTGTAATTGGATGTTCGAGAGAGTCCCCATATGTTATTGTGAATGAGGGAGAAAATAGTGGAAAGTGTGTAAGTGTGGGGTGGATAATTGACTCGATGATGTTTGACTAATTGACATGTCTCTCAACTGAAGTTAGAATGATATTTATTAGATAACATCAAAGGATACAAATTTTTCAAATATGAAAACTAGGGTGACTCAAACAACAATGCAACAATATAATGGAAAATTCAATGACTTGAGATAAGCTATAACTCCTGAGTGACGTGTCCACACTCTCCGTGCACTCTATTTGGAATTAATAGAGTTTAGCTATAGCAGTTTCAATCATCCTTTTCGAATGACTATCCTGAAAAACACAACCATCATAAGAGAAATTAACAATGCAATCAATATCATTTGTCAATTTGCTGACAGATAACAAGTTACATCGTAATAGAGGAACATGTAAAACAAACTCTAAAGTTAGACCAATCGTTAGTACAACTGACACTTTACCAGCAATGACACTGCAGAAGCCATCGGAAATTCTGACAGCATTTTTTCCAGAGTATGAATAGTAAGTTGAGAAAACTTGTGAATATCTAGTTATGTGATCCGTGACACCCAAGTCAATAATTTACGGACTAGAGGAGGAATAAACCGCAAGAGTCATAGGAAGAATAACTTGTTGGACGTGGGAGTTCGATGGACCCGCAGAGACTTGATTAGCTCCAAGAAGTTTTGATCAATTGCTTCATTTGGTTTTTCATAGATTTGGAAGATTCCGGGATGTTCCAGGTTGGAGTCAGTTTGAGTTGTGCTAGGCTTGGACGTCGCTGTGAGACCCTTGGTAGCAAAAAATTTGTCCGAAGGTTTATACGCCAGCTTACCGTAAAGTTTTCACCAGTTGTACCGAGTGTAGTTGAGTTTGTGACAGTAATCTGAGATGACATGGAAGAAGGTTGAGCACTTTTTGAGATCAAGACGGACAATTCGGCTGAAGGAATAGAAGTGTCAAGTATGAAAAATCTCCTGCTTTCTTCTCAAAGAATCTCGATGAAGGCTGCGCGAGTAGAAGTAAGAGGATTCTGACCAAGAATACAGCCCCGGACTTTGTCACGCCCTTTGTTAAGGCCAGTCAGGAATTGGAACGTTCAATTTTTTCTACATTTTTCTAGAAGAGGGATAAGTTGACTGGAGAATCCCAAGTGTAGTCTTAGTACTGGTCGCATTCCATCCATAGTGCAAATAGGTCATTATAGTATTGGGTCATGATCCTTAACTTTGGTTTTGACATCCCGAATTTTCTTAAAAACCTTATAGGTTGGCCGAAAATTTCTACATCCGAGTAGGCATCACTGACAACCTTCCAGAGGGAATTAGCTGAGGGGAGGAACATATATGAACGACCAATCGAAGTCTCCATGTAGTTGATCAGCCATGACATGATCATAGAGTTCTCTACTTCCCATGTTTCATATGTCGGGTTAGTTTTTGGAGGCTCACGAACCATACCTGTGAGGTAACCAAACTTTTTACATCCTTTGATGAACAAAGACACCGCATGGGACCATTTGAGAAAGTTATTGCCTTTAGTTTATGGGTTGTGATTAATAAATTCATGGTGGTTTTTGTTCCTTCGGTCTGCAAGGGAGCGGAAACTGGGGTTAATCCTTCAGTGAAATCAAGAACACATTCTGAAGGTGGTTCAGAGTNCGGTTGTGATTAATAAATTCATGGTGGTTTTTGTTCCTTCGATCTGCAAGGGAGCGGAAACTGGGGTTAATCCTTCAGTGAAATCAAGAACACATTCTGAAGGTGGTTCAGAGTTGTAGGATTCCGTCATAATTCTGATTGAGCCAAAGGAAATGTTGTAGTTCTGAGTCATCGATGAATTTTTTTGTAGGGTTACGACACAGGACTACAGAGAACAACGACTGTAGAAAACAACTGTTATTGCAGATAAACTGCAACTGCTGTAGAAAACAGTACGAAGGGGACCTTGATCTAGGGCTACAGGAAACAACGGCTGCCGGCTGCTGGACAGAGGGAAGAGCCTGTTGAGTCACCGACGGTTGGATCAGAGGGAACCGACGACTGCACAAGGATCAACAGAAGGTTGATGCAGCGGTTGGAACAGAAGGTTCATGCGGCTGGAACACCGACGGCTGCACAGGAAGTTCGCCAGTTCCTGGAACTTGCGGCTTGAACAGAAGGTTCATGCGGCTGCTGGAACCAACAGAGAATGCTGACGACTGGGAGGTGTCGGCGGCTGGAACTAGCTGAGAAGGTTGGTAGCTGTTGGATCTATGGTTAGGCTCCGATACTATGCTGAGATTTGGAATAGAGCAACATATTATTATTGATAGAAGGAGGGGTATTTAAACCCAATTACAATAGACATAAGAAAGGAAAGAAATAAAACAAAATAAAATAATTAGGAAAGAAAATAAAACACAATAAAACAAAAATACATAAAGAGGGAATAAGAGCAAATAATAAGTAATAATAACTTGGGATTGTCGTTATAATCTAATATAGTGAAACACCATTATATATGTAAATTTAATACTCGGTAAATATCCATAATGACTCATATTGGCGGATATAAAACAATTTTGAAAGTAGTGTTTGGTCTCAATTACCACTTCTTGATTATTTCCTGTAAAAATAATGTTGCCAACATTGACTGCCAAGAGAGAATAATTTGTGATGCTATTGGAAGTTCATCCTTAGCAAGAACTTTGCAAAACTTGTAAAACCATACATGAGGGCTTTGCGTAAGACTGTAAATAGTCTTTTTAAGCTTAAAGACCTATTCTCCTCCTAACAACTTGCCCTAACGTTTGTTCCATATAAAATATTCTCTACACTTGTCATGTATATTGGCATGTTTTCCCTGCTAAAGATAGGATTGGCATATTGTAAATTGTAATATGTTCATCAAATNGCTTTTATGCTGTCTTTCTTAAATTATGCATTTAAAATTTTTTTGAAATTAATTATTATTAAATTTGAAAATAATATGCTAAAATTATTATGATGTTAGTTATTTTAATATTGAGGTATTTATTTTATATTTTATGATCAATTTTTTTAAGTGAATTTTTTATGTTACGTTTAAATTATCAAATTTATAATTGAAGTCATCCGGTTGAACCCCCGGTTCAATCCCAGTTTAATCTTTGAACCTTAAATATCTCTTTTTACCTTTGAACCTCGAACCTCTCTTTTTATCGGTTCAATGTCCGGTCTGGTTTTCAGAACCTTGTTTTTAAGGGCTCTAATTCTGGGAGATCGTTATCTGCAAAGAGCAATATCGTCAATATAGAAAATAAGGATAGCTACCTGATCATTGGAGGAATGCCGAAAGAAGAGGGTGTGATCTGATTGAGCCTAAGTAAAACCATGGCCCACGACCACCTTGTGAACTTGCCGAACTACGCCCATGGGGACTGCTTTAGTCCTTAGAGGGACTTTTGTATCCTGCACATTCGCCCTCTGGAGGGAGTAGAATCAAAGCCTGAAGGGAGAGAAATGTATACCTCTTCTGTCAGCTCTCCATTCAATAATGCATTCATAACATCTAGTTGGAATAAAAACCAATCCAGATTCATCACAAATGATAACATGACCCTAATAGTGTTTAACTTAGCCGCTGGAGCAAATGCTTTCTCATGGTCAACTCCGTAGGTTTTTGAAGACTAATCTTGCTTTGTTGCATTCAAAGGACCCATTGGAGTTGAACTTAGTGCTGAAAATCCATCAACACTCTATGATTTTTTTTATGCTGAGGAAGGTTCACGATGCCCCACGTGTGGTTCTGCTGAAGGATATTCATCTCCTTCATTACTGTCGGTTTTTATGCTAGATCAGCAAGAGCAACCTTAATAGTAGCATGGATTTGATGGTTCGTCAGGGCGGTGGCAAATACTTTGTAGGTTGACGATATACTGTAGAAAGAGACATATTTTGCCATAAAATAGAGGAAGNGAGCCTGTTGAGTCACCGACGGTTGGATCAGAGGGAACCGACGACTGCACAAGGATCAACAGAAGGTTGATGCAGCGGTTGGAACAGAAGGTTCATGCGGCTGGAACACCGACGGCTGCACAGGAAGTTCGCCAGTTCCTGGAACTTGCGGCTTGAACAGAAGGTTCATGCGGCTGCTGGAACCAACAGAGAATGCTGACGACTGGGAGGTGTCGGCGGCTGGAACTAGCTGAGAAGGTTGGTAGCTGTTGGATCTATGGTTAGGCTCCGATACTATGCTGAGATTTGGAATAGAGCAACATATTATTATTGATAGAAGGAGGGGTATTTAAACCCAATTACAATAGACATAAGAAAGGAAAGAAATAAAACAAAATAAAATAATTAGGAAAGAAAATAAAACACAATAAAACAAAAATACATAAAGAGGGAATAAGAGCAAATAATAAGTAATAATAACTTGGGATTGTCGTTATAATCTAATATAGTGAAACACCATTATATATGTAAATTTAATACTCGGTAAATATCCATAATGACTCATATTGGCGGATATAAAACAATTTTGAAAGTAGTGTTTGGTCTCAATTACCACTTCTTGATTATTTCCTGTAAAAATAATGTTGCCAACATTGACTGCCAAGAGAGAATAATTTGTGATGCTATTGGAAGTTCATCCTTAGCAAGAACTTTGCAAAACTTGTAAAACCATACATGAGGGCTTTGCGTAAGACTGTAAATAGTCTTTTTAAGCTTAAAGACCTATTCTCCTCCTAACAACTTGCCCTAACGTTTGTTCCATATAAAATATTCTCTACACTTGTCATGTATATTGGCATGTTTTCCCTGCTAAAGATAGGATTGGCATATTGTAAATTGTAATATGTTCATCAAATAAAATTGCCAAAGTAATGAAATCGCCAAGAAAATAAAGAATGTAATAGTTGGTCTAACTTCACAAGCATAGTCAATAAATTTATTAAAAACACCGTTGTATTAGTGTTATCATTTCATTTTTATCCACAACTTCTGTAAATAAATCTATTGACTTTAATTTGATAACACTAACATGCTCAATAATAATGAGATCATTAAAAAAATAAAGAATATAATAGTTGGTCTAACTTCATGGCATCGTCAGTAGATTTATTGAACATGTTGTTGCGTTAGTGTTATAAATTTATTTTTATCTTGCGATTCTTCATACTTTTTCATTAGAAATATATATGCCATTCCTTATGTCGCTGATGATGTGAATAAATTCCTTTTTGCAGAATTTTGATGATGTTTTGGTCCCTGCTGATCATGTTAGCAGGAGTTATAATGATACATATTATGTTGATGCTCAAACAGTCTTGAGGTGCCATACAAGCGCGCATCAAGCAGAGTTGTTAAAAACAGGACACTCTCATTTCCTGGTGACTGGAGATGTCTATCGAAGAGATTCTATTGATTCAACTCATTATCCTGTATTCCATCAGGTTTTTGCCCATTTTTGATGTCGTAGTTTCCTTAAGAAATACGCTGCATTTTTTCTTTTATGTTTCAAATATAATCCAAACAGANCGATTCAACTCATTATCCTGTATTCCATCAGGTTTTTGCCCACTTTTGATGTCGTAGTTTCCTTAAGAAATACGCTGCATTTTTTCTTTTATGTTTCAAATATAATCCAAACAGATGGAAGGGGTTCGTGTCTTTAGTTCCGATGAGTGGGTGGATTCTGGTTTGGATGGAACATCTTATGCTGCCATGGATTTAAAGAAATCTCTCGAGGGTTTGGCTCAACAATTGTTTGGTATATCAAAATATGAGGGGCTATGACTGGCATTTTGGGCTGAAATTTATTAGCTTCTTAAATTTCTAAAATCTTTACTTATGTCAATTTGCAGGTGATGTAGAGATGCGGTGGATTGATACTTATTTTCCTTTTACAAACCCATCTTTTGAATTGGAGATATATTTTCAGGTTTGTCAAGAATTTTAAAGTTTTACTAATTCCAAACTCCTAGTTGTAAAAGAATTTCACATTATTTGGAAGTTAAATATGGGTTATCATGTTTGGATTCCAATCTAATTGGCTTTAACAGTGCTAAGCTTCAGTTAGCCGGGGATGTCCATTGGTTATAAAGGGAAAATGCTGTTTAAACAAGCTTCATTGTCCAAACTTTAACTAANTTAAATCTATTGCGAATAATTAAAAGAAAACTGATAAGTCTTATTTAGGGGTGTAAACGAGTCAAGCTTGAGCAAGCCCACTGTTGGTATATGTTCAACTTGTTCAAAATTTTTTGGCTCGAAATAGACTTATTTTCTAAATAGCTTGTGAATAAAATGTTCATGTTCGGCTCAATTCAAATTTATTTGCTCGTTTCAGCTCGAAATATTAATTTATTAAAATTTAATAAATCAAATTTATATTATTAAATTTCAAAAATTAATTTTGTATTTTAAACACCTTCTAAAGTGAGGAAAAATATCCAAAAACTTTTGCTTTTACAACCGCTCACGGGTGAAAACTTTCAAACAATTGTTCTTCGTTTTCACACTTATGTAGCATTGATAAAGAATTATTTATGACGTGGTGTAAATATAGAAAACACATGGGGCAGAGGGGTGGGATTTTTTGCTGGAAAAATTTTAGGGGATTTACATACAAATAACTTAATTCTCATGTATTTACATATCTAACACCTAAATGTTATTTTTTACACTTATACAAACCATAACTTTTAAAATGCAAAATGCACATTTTAATGCCTAGATATAATTTGTGTAAAAATTGAAGTTTATTTGTTAGATATATGAAGACATAAGAATTGAGTGGTATGTGTGTAAATCTTCCAAAATTCTACCTCTTGTTTTTTTCTAACTTTACTTTTTTTTTTCCTTCTAACATTTGTTTGTATTAAAAAAATTCTATATTTTTTGAGTCATTTTAGTGAATTTAATTGTTTTAAAGTTAATAGTAAAAATTTATTTTATTTAAAATAAATTATAATTTTAGTTACATTTTATAACAGTCAATATCGAGCTTATTCACGAGCTTTCGACGATCTTACTGACAATCATAAATGAGTCGAGTAATAATTTGTTCAAGCTTGTTTATTTAATAATCATGTATTTTAAAAAGTGTTCAAGTTAATTAAACGAACATGAATAAGTTTCAAAAATTTATTATAGAAATATTATAATAATATTATTTAATTAATTTGAGTCAAAATGAGCTAAACACAATTAAACAAAAGCTTGTTCGTGTTCGACTCGTTTATAATCGAGCTAAAAAAATTTGTTCATGTTTGGCTTGTTTGCTAAACGAATGAATCAAACATGATATACTTAGCGAGCTATTTACGAACGACGAGCTTTTCTTAACAGCCCTATCCATTATAATTTGATGTATTAGTTAGCTACGGCATTGCTACATATATTGTATCTTCAGCAAAAATATGTATCTGTTGCAAATATATGCAGCAAATCTGTTGCCAAGTAATAACAAATCTGCACTATTTTCGTCTTGCTTGGGCTGATCGGCACAAAATTATAGTTACTAACATATCTTTTCCAAAGCAGATTTTTATAGTTGTACTCTTGTGGTAGTGATTTTAAGCATTGCTCCAAGTCCTCCCTCAATTGTGAACTCAGAACTCAATCTTACATACATACTACACAATTCGTATGTTTTTATAAGTCTAACACTTCAACTTTGCTTTTAACATTTATACCACCCAAATCTTTCGTATCACACCAAAAATACCATCATTTTAACTTTTAAAAAGTGAAACACACTTTTTCATGCATAGGTAAGGTGGTATGTATAGAAAAATTGAAGTTGACCTGTTATACATGTCAAAACATAAGAATTATGTGCAACTTTCTTTTTTTTTATTTTATTTTGCACGACTTATGAAGTTTTTTGTATATGAGTAAAGTTGCTTTTTTACTGCTTCCATTGTCATTCTTCTGATATACTTTTATTTAAATATTCCCAGGGGAAATAATTTGATCTTTAATTGTCATTTAGGAGAAATGGATGGAAGTATTGGGATGTGGAGTGACTGAGCAGGAGATACTGAAAAGAAATGGAAAAATAAATTCTGTCGCTTGGGCGTTTGGTCTTGGCTTGGAACGATTAGCCATGGTTCTTTTTGATATACCAGATATTCGGTTGTTTTGGTCAACCGATCAACGTTTTACTTCCCAGGTGCTCTTTAGATTTTTTTTTCCAGTAACCAAATATTTTTCTTTATGCATTTTGATAATCATTTTAAGAATTTTTTAATTACTATCAATAAATTTCGAAGTTCTAACCAAGCTTTTCTTGCGTACAGTTCTCTGAGGGAAAGCTTGGCATCAAGTTCAAATCATTTTCTAAGGTATGAAAGATTTGCCATAGAATGACTTATGATAAGCTTTGCAATCTTACATTCAATTTTCGAAGTTA